>QANU01031448.1:0-13327 GCA_003254905.1 Nissolia schottii
TGATATAATTTTCTTTTTAATTTTTAGAGTTTTATTTTTTTAGTTTATAAAAATATTTTAAAAAATAGGATTTTTTTAAAAAAAATTATATATCTTTGTTGAATTTTTTTATATGTTTTACCTGTTCTTAGAAAACAGTTCAGAGAAACAGATTCTATAGCATGTTGACCAAAATGAGAAAGACATTTGGGCTGTTACGTTGATGGGACAATAATATTCAAATATGGGCTGTAGAGTTGGACTCTTTTCTTGTGGAAGGTTTGTTGTTTTCGTGATGATGCCAATATACACGAATTCGTCAAAGATAGCAGCCCAAATTGAAGGCTTTGCATCTGAAATTACAGTTGGTTCCACTGAAACAATTATTTATTCTTTCTGTGCAAGCTTTATTTTGTCCGGAGACTGTTTCTTAGTTTGTGGTGAGGTATGTATGTGAACAGGTTTAGGGTGTGAAGAAAAATGAAAATCCTACAATTCGTTGTTATTTTCGTATTGAATTCATTTACGGAAGAGAAAAAGAGCATATGTTTAGATTTTGCAAATATTCAAAATCTCATGTTTCATTTGTTGGAGGGCCTACAAATAGATACTTATATATTACATTAGTCAATGGTGGATTATTAATGCTTGATTTTCCTATTGGCGCTATAATGACGAGATTGATTTGTTTTATCCTTCTGTCTTTTTTATTTTGTTTTATTTGGTAAACTAACTACTATATTGGTCACGTTTTCCATGTGCACTTTAAAAAGGGTACATTAAATATACATTTCAAGTAACTTGAAATAATAAGTTTTATTCTTTTTTTTACCTTCTTAATTCAATAATTGTACAAGGACTATTCTATCCCTTGCCTAAAGTCAAATTTTCTCTTGGTTGCCATTATATCCTATGTCTAACTCAAACCAGAAAATCACCCAAAAAAACAAAAAAAACTCACGAACCTAAAGAGAGAAAAAGAAATCTGCCAAATGTGACAGGGTTAATGCCTAAAACATAAATTAGAAGTTATCTCGCTTTTATATAGGCAACAAGAGTTAAAATTTTCATTTGTGTTTACTTAATGTTGCACAAGTACATGAATGAATCAGGGAAGAAAACAAAGATTAAGCCTCCAGTATGAATTTCGTTTTCAAATCTTTAATACTCGAGCCAATATCAATTGAATTTAGGTTTATAGCCAATGATTTTCTAAACAACATATAGCAACATTCAACCCCAAAAATTGGAGATACATATTAGAATATATAGATAATATAGCTAATTGTTGTTATGGTAATGAGTTAGTTAAGATTAGCTAGTAGATTAGCTAATGGATTGTTGTCATCATAAGCCTATATATAGGCTACATCACTTGTAATTCAACACACTTTCTCATTCTATCAATTTTATTTTAACACATTCAATCTCAATTTTCTCTTTTCTCTCTTTGATACCATGGATTTCAACATGGTATCAGAGCCATGGCATCCACCTTGAAGCTTCCGCACCTCATTTTTTTCTTTTCGTTTTCTTTCATTTTCTTGCTTCCCAAACACTATTTTCTTCTATTTTCTTTTACTTTCTCAAAAAAAAAAAAAAAACTGCACATAGCAGCAAGTAAAAACAAACTCCAGATCTCTCTCCATATTTTCGGTTTTGCTCTCTCATTTTACCTTTCAATCTCAGATCTTTTTTCCGATTTTTTTTCTCCCAAAATCTCTCTCCTTCACATTGCAATTTCAAAACCATCACTGTGCTAGCTCTTCCTGCGCGCCGCCATCAGAGCAAGGCAGCGACACCGTCGTCGTGCGGTTACGCCGTGAACTGGCTTTGGAGTCGTTTCCAAGAGAAGGAGCTTTAGATCGGTGAGGAAGCTCGATTTTCCGGTGCCGGAGGGGACGCACAACAGGAAGCTCCGCCTCCAAGCTCGGAAGAGCCGCCGCTCGTATCTCCTCCCGCGGAGGAACGATTCAAGGTCCGATTTCACCGATCCGTGTGGTTCTGGTTTCCGGATCTAGTTCCATCCACAGTTTGTTTCTTGATTCCGGAGCTGATGAAGCTCCGCGAGTGGTTTCCCGTTCAGTTCCGTTCCAGATATGGCAGCGAGCCACCGCCGCAGCCGCCATTGCTGTCTACGACTCTTCCACGACTGTGGATTCCGTTTTGCTCGCTTCCGTCCTCTGCAACAAGGTGCAGCGATTCGAGGTCCGATTTGATTTTTTTTTTCCCTCAAGATCCGCATGGTAGCTGTCGTTGTTGTTGCTATTTGCTCCGTTCATGGCTGAGTTTCTTCAATGAGGTTATTGCTGCTGTAGTTTATTCAATCTTGCTGGATTGTTCATGTTTGAGACTTAGTTTGGATATGAGATCCTTGTTGATGGAGTTTCCTACTTCTTGTTGATGACACACTCAAGGTGTTTGACAAATTGTCTCAATAGATGGTGGTAACATTTCCTTTGTGTAGACATAGTTTGGTTTAGATTCTGATTTCTTGTCGTGACGGTTTTGCTTTTGAACATGTCTCTGATTTGAATAATCTGTTGTGATTCAAGCATTGAATGGTGAAATGCTGTTGGTAAACATCATGGAGATGTTTTTAGTGTTATTGGATTCTTGTGGACAATTTAGGTGTGCTTCAAACTTTAGATGGTGGCTTTGGTTTCTGGCTTTGATTCTGCTTTGTTAGCCTACAAATTTTCAGATTTTGTCAGCCGTGTGGCTTTGATTCTGATTTGATTAGCCTTATGGCTTGCATTTGCTCTTATCTTGGGTGGTTAAGCGTTGAAATTTAGCTTCTGCTCTTGATAATTGAGCCTTGTTTGCTTCTGCCGAGTGGGTGGTTAAGCAGTTCCCGTGTTGGGACCATTTGCAACCGGTGCCGTTGAGACGTTGGAGGAAGGTCGAAGGGGCTTCAGTGAAAGTCGAAGACAAGAAGGTCGAAGGGGCTTCAGTGAAAGTCGAAGACTTCCAGGAACTAGAAACTTCGGTGGTTGCTGTTGATTTTCAATCATTTTCTTAGCATTGTGTTGCTCTTTGATTTTAACATGTATTGTTGTTTCCAAGCTGGACATGTTAGTGCACATGGTCCAGCTTGCGGGGGAGTATTAGAATATATAGATAATATAGCTAATTGTTGTTATGGTAATGAGTTAGTTAAGATTAGCTAGTAGATTAGCTAATGGATTGTTGTCATCATAAGCCTATATATAGGCTACATCACTTGTAATTCAACACACTTTCTCATTCTATCAATTTCATTTTAACACATTCAATCTCAATTTTCTCTTTTCTCTCTTTGATACCATGGATTTCAACAATACACGTTGCAGCATACAAATCAAGACACCTCTGCGCCCACCATAGCCGCGAAGACACCTCTGCCACTCATCCTCGTCAATCTTGGCCACTGCACATCTCCGTCATTGAACCTCGAACCCATTTTCGCAACCCCAGCCGCGCCGCCAAGCCCCCACGTAACTCAGTTGCTACTAGTCGGAGGTGGTGGTCGGAATGGTGGCATCGTGACTAAATATAGGATGCTCCGTTGTGACGCAATTAACGGAGGAGTGGTGCGTGGCTAAGGGGTTCCGAGCAGGGTTTCACGGTGGTGGACAATGGCTTGCGGTGGAGCTGTGTCTTGCATGCGGTGGTGGTGCTGGGTTGAATGGAGGAGCTGGTGATACATTGAGGGAGAATAGGAATAGAGAAAAAAAAGGTTGATTTATCATTAGGGGTAAAGCCGTTTTCTTATAAAGTATGAAAAGTAAAAGGAACTTGGAATTTGTTGACACACAAGAAGACCTTCTTCATTAAGGTTCATAATAGCAAGACTTTTTCATTTTTAACCATTAAATTCAAATAATATTATAATCAATGGTGAAAAACGTAGATCTATGACGAACTAACAAAATGCGCATTCAAAATGCTTCTTTATGGCGGCACACAGAAATGTAACCCTACTATATATAATTGTTCTTCTAGTCTTATTTTATGTTGTTATATGATGTTGGAGTATTAAGCTTATGTCTCTACTATAGATGCCTGAGTCATCTTGTTTAATTAAATCAATGGGGTAAATTATTCAATGTGCATCTCAAAAAATGACACTTTGAATGTGCACCCTATTTATAACCGTAGAAGAAGTTCAAATATTGATCTAATGGTTATTATTAGATAAAAATAATTATAGTGATCCACATATTATTTAGAGTATGATACTCTCTAAGTTTCTTAGGTAAATTATTTTAATAATAAAAAATAACAAGAAGTAAAATGACTTAAATGACCACCCACAACCTTTCTTTCATACATCATCAACCACCAGAATCCGAAACCACCACCAGCAACCACCTTCAACCACCCCAAACCACCACCACATCCATACCTGTAGGGAAAAAAAAATCAAACCAAACAGATCCCAAACAACACACACACACAATAAACCAAAAAAAGAAGAGAAAGGAAAAGAGTGAGAGAGAGAAGAAGCAGAGAGAGATCTCGAAAAGACAGAGAGAAAGAAAATGAGAGGGAGAGTAAAAAGAGAGAAAGAAATCGAGGAAGAGAGGAAAGAGCTCGCCGCTGCCGACGACTTGCCATGGCGGCAACGACGTTTGAGTCTGAGAAAGAGATGGAGACTAGAGAGAGATAAAATCTGAGAGAGAGATCTGAGGATAAAAGAAAGAGAAGGTGAACAGATTAAGAGAGAGAGAGAGCACAAACAGCTCAAGAGAGAGGAAGCCCCACCAGCAAGAGAGGTGACCCTCACCATTGCATCCTCCTACTATGCCGTCGCCACCACCACAGGCCACCTCCCTTCTCTCTCCGTCCGTGTGGCTTTGTATCAAGGAGAGGGGAGAGGAAGAGAGGAAAATTGAATGAGATGGGTGGAGAAGGGGATTGGTAAGAAAAGAAAATTTGATTGAGATGAGGGTTATAACTATCTTTTTATAAATATTAAATAATAATAACAGAAAAAACTTCTTGTATCAAGTAATCAAAGATGTATTTTCAATCTACATCTTTTTAAGGTGTATTGGAAACGTTACCATCAATGGGATAGAGGATTTAAATCATAACGATGGTATGATATTTGATTAGATGACTTCAAAACATATTTTAATCCTAGTTAATTGTATTAGGGAAATAGTGAATAATACAAATACTTGTAACAAAAATAATTAGTGAAACTAAGAAATTGTAATTTTGTGCAAGAACAGTGTTATAAATTAGCTCACTGATTTCCATTTGTCGCTCTCTCTCCAATCCCAACAATGAATTTTATCAAAAATGTTATTTGTACACCTCAAAAATAGAGTCACCTAACCGTCATCAAAACAAAGAAACAAACATTACAAAACAGAAAAATAAACATTGTCTAACACATAAAATGAGCAACACTAAACACATGTGTGCATGAGCACGTAAAAACGTTTGGTGACAATATTTGTTTTCTATTTTGTAGAAATACTAAACTCAAATGTGTACGGACACACAAAAATGTTTAGTGACAATGTTTATTTCTCTGTATAATGTTAGCTTTTTTATTTTGTAATATGCATTTTTTTTTTGTTAGATAGTTATTTTTTATGGGTACGAATAGAGAGACTCAATTTTTATTCTATTTCAAATAAAATGACACTTGGATTAATAGCTTGTGTTTGTCTTGTCCAAATAACTTATTCGCCAGAATAAGCTAATGATTAAGCCAAGATGATGTCGTTAGTTTTCGTAAGTAGATAAACAAGATTGACACCTAATTTGTTATAGACCTAACTTTAGTGGCTTGTTTAAGTAGACTAATTAGGCTGATCCAATTGGTTCCACTCAGTTCTACATATTATGTCACCGTAATTTACTCTAAGGACCATATATGCATGCATGCATATATATATATATATATATATATATATATATATATAAAACTTGGCCGGCAAGTTGTCCACTAGGAAAATAAAAAACACGAATTAGTCTAGCACACCATCAGCCATTGACAACAAATGGTCTTTCAGACTTTCACACACGACACAACAAATGGACATGCAATTGTGTTAATTATATTATTAGTAAGCCTGTATCAATATTTATTTGATCTTTGAGAGCTCGCGTTTAATTAATAGAGGCAGTCATCTCAATCAGACAGCGTGAACTGCAGGAGTTTCCCATTTACACTAATAATGAAGTTTATGTCGTCTCTCAATTTGTTAAATTAGTGTACTGTAACCTGGATTAGTTTTATAATTATCGTAGTGAAATTTAATGACTTGGTCATGTGCCAACTAATGCACAAACTCATTGATAGGTTTGTATTCTATACAAAAATAGTGCAACAAATATATACAAATTCTCATTCTTTAAATTACCAATCTCGTGGTATATTGCCATGCTTGGACAAAGAATTATCGCTATAACCATCCTCATCATCTTGTTCAGTTCCTGTCACAACATATTTTGAGGCTGTGTTAAATCAAAGTAACCCATAAAATCTGCTGCAACATTAGAACCCGTCTCTACTCTGTAGTCTGTCCTTACCTTGATTAACCCTTGGGTACGTACATGCTTGAGTAGTAATAATATCAGTAAAATAATTGACATCCTCTAAATGCTTCTTTACATGTGTCAAAGAAATAACTTACATTATTACATGATTTTCCTTTTAATCAAAGTTGAAACAGAAGAAGAAGGACACAAGTAAATCATTATGATTTCTTTCCATTCCACCATAACACAAACTGCTGAAATTTATTGAGACAACTTATTGACACAAAGAAAATGCGGTATACATCATCATCATCATCATCATCTTATTCTTTAAATTAAAAATATACATCCGAATTAGGAAATGTTGCCATACTTGGCCTTGTAGTCCTGCCACAGCTGATCAACCGACTTACCCAACAACTGATCAAAGAACTGGTCGTTATAACCGTCCCTCATCAACTTGTTGAGCTCAGCAACAAACCCATCCTTGAGGCCGTTACAGTAGTCCAGAAAACGAGCCGTGACGTCATAACCCTGGTCCCACCTCGACCCTTGCCCGGGCTGCACCCAGTGGCTAGGAGCATAGTTAGCCTTCAGCCTCACATAGTCAGCTATGCCTTCAATCAACCCACCATTACCCTGCCCATTCCCATTCCACTGCCACACGTGTGTCATCTCGTGATAGATCACCCCCGTGATTTCATTCTTCACATCACCCGAATAGGAATTAACGTATTGTGCGCTCACGTGGACCTCGTTGTTGCTGGTGTACGCAACGCCGTCCATGTCATCCACGAATAAGCTCACCGTTTGGACGTCTTTTCTGTCAGCGGGGTCGTTTTCTTGGAACACTCCCCATATGAACTGTGTGGCGGAGTCCATGGTCTGCTTGGTGTAGTCTTCGCCTATTTCGTCGCGGTAACGCGCGCCGCCGGCGGTTGAGAGTGCGTTGTTGGTGAAAGCGTAGTCGACTGCATTTGTTCCTCGCATTGCTGCAAGGATCACTAGGAAACAGAGGGCTTGTAACTTCATCATGATTGTGTTTGAAGCCTTTTTGGTCTTTTTTTCTTTTTTTGGTAGAAGCAGTTTGTGGTTGGTTGGCGCAATATATCAAACATGTAGGATGCTTTATATAGATAAAACAAAGACTACTGATCATTACTCGTTTCCATACGGAAAGTTCCTTCAATGCTCTCCTACATAGAAAAGTAATCATTCATTGACAAATGTGACAAGCATAAATGAACAAAAAAAAAATGCAATTTAAAAGCTTCAGTTAGAAAAATTGTTCATTAACTTCAGTTTTTTTTAGTGGGCATAGAGCATACGCAACGTATTATTTGACTCAAGATCGTGGGATAGAACCTAAGAGTAGAAAAAGTCAGTCAACTGCAATTAATGACGGTCATATAAAATGTTTCTAAGATGTTTCTTCAGACGCGTTGTAATAGTGGGACCAAGTTGTGGTTGAAAAATCTTCTTGCCTTGCTGCCTTACTCTAAGATCAGTCTTAAATCCACACACTAGTTTTCTTTGAAGCAGCAGCATGGTTATTAAAGCAGAGCCACCTCACTGAAGCTGGTCGAGTCACAGTCGAATCGGTCTTGTAACCTGGCTACAACCGCTCCAAAAGTTCCACCAAGCAGACTTGAACCAGGGACCTAAGAAATGGGAGAGCTAGCTAATACCTCGGCTCCATGTTCCATTTGGATATTTGGATGTTATGTGGAAATAATTATATATATTACATGAAAGTCTTATTAAATTGTTAATTATTTGTATATTGTACTTACTTTATTTTTAATATATTTATTTAATTATATTTAGGTTTAGGAAGTGATCTAATGATTTAATAAAGTAGTTGAATCAAACTTTGAGTCGGGTTTAATAACAATATATACCCTATATGGATTTTTTACATTTAAAATGGGTTGAGCAAAACAAAAAATAGAAAAATGACTATGATTTAGAAATTACAATTATATGGGTTTGGGTCCTGAAATAGGTTAATGGGCTACCGATTTCAAGAAGGGAAAAAAATTGGAACTAGGTCAAACTTAAAATTAGAACTGGCAAACCCGATTTTAAGATTTTTTTCTTCCCAAAAAAAAGGCATCTCCATCTCCTGTCACCACTTTAGTGTCTTGTCTCCCTGAAATCGACACCATTAATGCCGATTTCAGGTCCGTTTCCCCTGCAATGGACATCGACGTCTGCAACGTTCTAAAATCGGCAAAGCTACTACTAATTTTAGGGTTCTCCGGAATTGGCGAAAAATGTATGACTTGTTTGACCGCGTGATGAGTTTTGTTCCACCAACAATGTTATATATACATCACGTAGAGCATTGTTCTTCATATTAACAAATCGAAAGTTGTTTCTTCAATACTCTTCTTCATAGTATAATTACCAAATAGTGAGTAAACAATAATAAATCATGGTATAATTGGTTTATTTTTTAAAAAAATCTATTTAAAAAGAAACTTTAATTGAGAGGCAAAAACAATAAAGTATTAAAAACTCTTACTAAATCATCCAAAAAAAAATATTTTCATATTTCTCCTATATATACTAAATAAAGGAATTATCAAATAAAAATAAAAAATTGACATGCTGAAAATTAAAATAAGAAAATATTTAAGAAATTTAAAATGTAATTTCCTTATCAGTGAATTATTTTTAAATTTTCCACTAATCTAATATTCTATATAATGAATTAAAAAAGATCATTGTAATAGTAAATTATGGTTTAAAGAGAATGTATTTGAAAGATAAGGTTGTGCAAATTTATGTAATTTGATGTTTTTAAATAAAAGTGGTGGAAAATTTAATGAATAAAATTAGAGTGCTAAAACAATATATTTTTTTAAATTTTTTGATACTTTAAAGAAATTTAACTCTAAATTCTGTAGTTCTAATTTAAAATTAAATTATAAAAGATTTTAAATTAATTACACAATTATAAGTCCCAAATTAATTAAACAATTATAAATCTCACACTAATTACACAATTATAAATCTAAAATTAATTCTAGAAATATAAATCTAAATTAATTATTTTCATAAACACAGTAATTAATACTTGAGCCCAACGATATGGAAAATTACATAAAAATTAACTCGTCTATATTTCATTGCCAAATTTCTTATTACCTAACAGAGATTTTTTTTTCCTGATACACAAGATCATCTATACGAGACGAGTGTAGAACATACTTTTCCATCTCTGTTAATTTTAAATTAATTATTATCATAAAAAATAAATAATCTACAGTACCTAAATCATCGTTAGTTCCATTGTCTTCTGACATATCACTTTCATGCTCACTCCAACTGTGATCGTCATCTTCGTCTGCGGATATCTCATCGTCTGATAGTAAAGGTAGTGCAACATTATCCTAATTTATTGGACTTGAACTCGAACCATATTCATCATCAACATCAGGATTAACCTCCTCAAAGTTAACAAACAATTCAATGTCACTGAGACTTACCTTATAAGTCTCATATAAACAAAACATTTGTTGCACATGAAGATCATTCGATATCGTGACAGGATGATATTTAACAACTCTATTAATAAAAGACAGAGGAGCCCTATATCTAATTCTCTCAACTCTCTTACTAAAATGAGAACAAATTGCACAATGCAAATCTAAGAACGACATAGGCGGCCAAAGAACAACAAACTCTGCGTCATTGTTACTAACGAACTCAACTCCTTCAACACCATATTTTTTTTTTACCAAACCATTGTAATAAATAAAAGTCACAATACCTCCCCTATTCATTTTTTTCCTCATAAACATTAACAAATTTCACACGGCAAAAAAATATAGAAGAAAAGAAGAGTAATAAGGAGAAGAGAATTGGCAGGAGAAGAAGATGATGTTGGGGTATTTATAGGCTGAGAGTTGGCAAAAAATTAATTTTTTTTACTGTTTGTACTTGAAATCGGCATTGGGCCTATTGATTTCAGGACCTGTGCCATTTTTTTTATTTATACACTTGAAATTGGTGCCGGGCTTGCCGATTTCAAGACGCATCAATTTTTTTTTTTTTTTAAAAACCTGGAATCAGCACTAGGCCTGTTGATTTTAGTAATCTGTCAAATTTTTTTTTAAAGAAAACCTAAAATTGACATTGAGCCTGCCGATTTCAAGATCACAAAACCATAAATTCGTAACTTTTATTTCTAGCCCATATTATAGTGTTTGACAATTCTAATAACCCCTAAAAAGTCTTAAGCCCTACCCTATATTATCCAAACACAATTACTCTCATGTTTTTAGTGTTGATGTCTTAAAATTGTTCATTTATTAAGAGGAAAGTCACATTTAATGCTTCATCTTCTTTAATTAAAATCTTCGAATAATGAATCTCTCACAATTTTAAAGTAAACGGATTGCATATCATGTTGACAATAAAAATCCAAGGCCCAACGAGTGCATCCACTGCATAATATAGCCCATTTTAAAATACCCACATCTGGTTGTCTAACAGGACAATAGTATGACCAAAAATAGAACGAGACAATATTGTACAAAATGGGGTAGTAACTAAGAGTTGGACTCAAGCCCAAAACGAGCAGAGTTGGACTCCTTCCTTGTCGAAGGTGTTTTCCAATTACAACTGGTCACACACGACTTTGTCAATTTTACCAGCCTAATTGCTAGCGTTGCATCTGATTACAATTGGTGCCACTGGAAGAATTTTATTGATTCTTGTAATTTCTCATGTTTCATTTGTTGGAGATCTTCCAAATAGGCATGGGAAATGGTTTTTGTGTCACTTGAAGTGGTAAACACCTAATACCAAACGAAGAAAATATACGAGATAAAATGATAAGGTGAAAGAAAAGAGAAATAATATGTATACTTATTTATTATGAGACAATCTTATTATTCTTAAGTTAGAGGATAAAAAAAAATTATATGTCATTTAAAAATTCCTTTTTTTTTCTTATTAAACATCTATTTAAAATGCCATAAAAAGAGTGGTCAAAACGCAAACTTAATTGTACACATTTAACATGTGTTAGATATACAAATGAAATGCCATTCATCACTAACTTGTTTAAGTTGACTTGTTAGGCTGAGTTCTTTTCCCCCACGTCTCCTGCATGAATGAGAATATTTTCAGGCCACCGTGAATTACTCCTTGGACCATTGGCAAAGGAATTATCAAACATAAGTTGGGTCTGACCTGCTGATTAGACCAACCCGACCCTAAGTGAGTTGGGTTAGGTTGGGTCAACGGGTCGAACCCAACTGCTCTGCCATATATAGTACAGGTCGGGTCAGGTTTAGGAATTTGGATCTGAGACCCGACTATATATATTCTTATATTATTATTATTATATTAAACCACAATTCTTTCTTTCTTTAGATTTCCTTCCGCCTTCCCCTATTCCCCTCTTCTTGCGTCTGTTCCACCGACCAGTTATCCATCAGTCTCTGGCACCTCCACTGCCACCCCCTCTTCGCCTTCGTCTTAGTTGCCTCCACCGTTTCCCGCCACCTCCCCTTCGCCTTCGTCTCTCGCCACCAACCCTTCCTCCCTCTCTCCATCCGGCTCCGCCTCTGCAAAACTCTGTCGCCGTGTCCCTCGAACCTCCGCCACTGTGCCTCCACTCTCCGTTTCCATCTTAGAAGGTTTGATTTGATTTTTCCTAATTTTAAACCCTAATTTTGATTTTTGATTTTTCCTAATTTTAACCATAATTTTGATTTGATTTTGCTCTTCCTGATTTTTTGTTCTTCTTCTTTTTCAATGTTCCCTGATTTCAATGGAATGAGGTACAGAATGGGGTTCTCATTATTGAGAACTATTAACTTCGTTTATGTGAGATGATTTGTTGCTAATAATAAGTGTGAAAGTGTGTTTTACTATTGGCTATGTTGCCACAAATGTATCCTATTTTTTCTTTTATCCTAGAAATTGAAATCTTTGTTCCATGGCATTAAGAATTTTTTTTTTGGACTGGTAGATACCTATTGCCTAATTCTTTCTTCCTTCTCCAACATTTGATGTATCGAAAAATGGATTCTAGGATTTTAATTAAAAATTAAAAAGTGTTTAGCTTGTTAAATTAAAATTGTTTTGGATACTGGTATGACGTACCATGTCATGAAGTTTATTAGGAGAAGTTATTTGGTATATACAAGTTGCTACAAATTAATATGTTTGATAAAATTAGAAATTGAACTTGATAAAATCACATTTTTTTTATTAAAAAATGAATTTTTTTAATGGAATCTTAAAAAAAAAAATGGTAAGTCATCTGTGACCCGCCTAACCCAAAGCGACTTAGACGGGTGGTGGGTACCCATCGCAAAACCAAATTTTTTACTTGACCTGACCTACCCGCTGGCAAGCGGGTTGGGTTTGTGACATGGTCGGGTCCAACCCGACCCAACTCATGTTCACCCTTAATCAAACAACAAACATAGCCAGCAAAATGTCCACTACAAAAAAACATCAATTAGTGTATTGCGTGCCATACTTGTAGTCTCTCCATGGCTGATAACTGTCTTCCCAATAGTAGTGAACAAAGAAATATCGCTATAACCATCCTGTTCAGTTCCGCACGAACAATTTTTTTTTTTTTTGGGTTTCCCAAGGTATCCCTACCCGCGTGACAGGTGAGACTAATCCCTCGCCGTTCTGAAGTCCAGTTAAGGGGTATACGGCTGGCCTGTGGGTTTGCTCCATTCACAAGTGGTAGGGATCGAACCCCTCCCACCTGCTAGTACTAATCTCAGACTAAAGTAGCCTAGAGTATTTGTTGCAACATTTGAACGCTTGGGTAGGTGCATGTTTGAATAATAATAATAACAAAAATGTTACATGTGCACCCAATTTCATA
>QANU01031463.1:0-17988 GCA_003254905.1 Nissolia schottii
GATCACATGATCAATTTTGATCATGTTTGATCGCGTTTAATTCTTAATTGTTCGTGTACGGTTATCCCAAAAATATTTCGGATATACCGTTGTACTCCCCTAATTTTTCGTGTTAATATTTTAATTTTTTGCCGAGGCATTCTTGAAGTTATTTTATCTCGCGAGGTTACGAAATCATTATTTTGACTGGTATTTTTAATGATTAAATTCACTAATTTAATTTTCCAGTCTTAATAATTGACTCGCATTTATTTATTATCCAAAATCTTTGTAAGGGGAAAAATTCGGGATGTTACATTCCACCCCCCTTACAGAAATTTCGTCCCCAAAATTTAGAGGTAGTGAGAATTCGTACTGCCAGAACCATCCAGGGTAACCCTTCTCAAGTCGTCTTCCATTTACCCTTCTTGTCTCCACGAGTTCCCAAGCTCTCCACGTGCGTCCCAGTGTGTCTGCTCAGCTCTTCCAACCGGGTTGCGCATTCTCCAATTAATATGTCTTCTTGGTGTAGCCCCTAGACTCCGCTTCACTTCGGGTCTTGAGGTTCCTCGAGAAGCGTACATTGATATCGAGGTCTTGAATTAACTCCAGACAGGGGCAACTCCACTTACTCTAGGAGGGGTCTGACTATGTCCCACCACGCTTTTGTTGCGCTCTTAAATCTCCTAGTGGTGAAACAGATCTTCTAGGCATCGGTGCCTGGAATCTCCTTGAAAATTTGTCTTAACTCCATGAATCAAGTACTCATGGGTATTGGTTCCCTAACTTCTCTAATAGATTGCTACTCCTAAGGGTCATCTTATGATTTCTAGTTTTCTCTATGTACTAGGTTAATCCAGACACAAGGTTTATTAAAGTGTCCACGTGCCTATTATTATTTATTTTCTTCCATATCTTTTAGATTTGATTTCCTCCTACAGTTTCCAAGGTTCCTCTAACTTTTGTCTTACCCCTGATCCTCCTGATTAACCAAACAGGGGCAACTTGCCTATAAAGTCGTTAAGCGTTAAGGGTTTTCTCCTTACTAAGGTATGGCTATCCCTTGTAACTTAAAACTCCCTGACGGCTCCTCTACTTAGTCTTACTGAATCCTCACCTTGCATTCGAAACATCATCTACTGTATTAACCTTTCCTCCGGACGACTCTAACCATCATTCTTCCATCATTTCCATCCTATGGGATTTATGGGGTAAGGAATTTGGTTGGGGATCCTATTCTGAAGGACACGTCCTAAAAGGAATCACTTATATGTTTGGGGGAATTTAAACTTATGGCAAGGTAGGGGCATACTAAACCTATAAGATTTCTATCAGCCTATTCTCTATCAGGGTTCCACCTATCTCCGTACTTATAATTTCTTGCCAAGCTTTGTCCGGCTTCTACGCCACTCCCTACTTCTTCTAAATTTAGGCGAGACAATCTAATTTGGCCCTTAAGTTTTGTAGGGGTTTTCGCTCGCCCTTGTTATACAAAATTTGTGGTTTCTTATGTTCTTCCCTAAACTCGCTAGGGTTCCTATTACAGTTCCTTTCGAACTATGATTCCATCTTCAAACTATACCTCCCTTCTTGACCTCTGCTTTTCCCTGATCCACCTTTTCACTTTACCTAAAATTGCCGGATGCTTCCTACTGATCTCTTAGGTATTCGGGAATCTCATTTCGTTCTTAAGGAGTATCTTTTTAAATTTTTATGCTGCGTAAAGGTAATTAATTAATTAATTATTTTTTAAGTCTAATTTCCCTATCAAATGCAAGGGTACATCTTGCATCATGGTTCGAATTTTGGAAAGCGAATGCTTGATCTGCTCGAGGCGCCGACGTAGAAGAATCGGGATCTTACCCCATCGGAATAGGTTAATGAGGTCGGCTAGGTTCTATTGGAACAGGATGGCATGGCTCGTCTGACAGGTAATAGAATAGGGAGAGATAACTATCTCAGATTCTATTCCTTCAAAAGAATAGAGTGTTCAACCTTGAACCGAAAATCTTCCATAAGAAAAGTCAAAGATTTGCAGGAGCACGAATTTGAAATGGTGCAAAGGCTCAGGCCTTTTTCCAAAGGATTTCTTGCTGAAGTGAACATATAGGCATAGGGGAGTGTTTTACTGAGGATAGGAACAAAGGATTTTCCAAAGAAATTCTTGCTGGATGGATGGATGCATGTGCGTGGGAGTACTTTAATTGAGAGAATGAACAAAGGGCTTCCCATGGTTAGGGGTTTATTTTCCGAACGATCTGTTCTCTTCCAATGAGTAATGGTCTAATAGCAGGGAGACGCTTAGCAGAAGGCCAAGTTACTCAAGAATAAGATTTACAGAGTCCACTCTGTACTAGCTATCAGGCCCTGAATACACTTAACAAGACACAGAGTTTGCTAGGCTCTATGTTCCTAAAAAACGCAACAGTTGAATGAAAGCAAAATGATAGAGTGCATTATGCCACACTACTCCATATCTTAAAAGATGAGGCTTAGTGCATGGCGAATTTATTTTCAATGGGCATAGGAAACAAGGGCATGTCAGTGTTTCGGTACCACTGATGTATGCACTTGGACCTAATGCACCATGGTGCTATACTTAAACACCGTGCAAGCTGAAAATGAGACATGCTCAGAAGTGCAGATAAGCTCAGTCCTCAGGCTCCATTGGACCAAACTGCTCTGATACCAAATGAAACACCCCTAGCTAACTGTTTACTCGTACGTAGTAAACAATGCTCACTAGGTTGTTTTCTTCTTTGGTTGGGTTACTTTTAGCCCCTACTTTTAGGTTGAAAATAATTTGTTACTGGAAAATATGGACCATTTTAAAAATCATTCTATTACTGTATCCGTTTGCAAATTAGGAGCCGTGCGTGAAGAAGGAAACATATATATACAAATGCTAACATATCTGGCAGTTAAGATGGTGATAGGCTGGAGGAGTATAAATATACATATAAACTCAATTAAGGTCCAACAGATAATTACACATTGCTTATTAATAATTAATTACACAAACAATTAATAAGAGTCACAAACCATAGTACAAAATATCTATCCACCTAGTGCAATCCTCTTTACTTGGCTCCGGCTGGTAATCACCCGGTTGCGGTCGTTTGCCGATCCCTTCGCTCTGTACACCTGGACCCATAAGGAGTGGGGGTGAGAACGGTAGGTTCTCAGTGGGAGTTCCTCCGCGGTTATCTATCGTTCATTAATCCATTATCTTCCAGGCCACCCAGGAATACTTCTAAGTGTCATGCATACTAATACCCCTACTGATTATTATCTATGCCTAGGTCCTGAATAGCTTTATCTACTTTGCTAGGTGAATGGATTGCTAATCTGGTCATTACTTAGGCTTCGTGCTCATTAACATTTCGTTGCTACTAAAGACATAATAGTCTTCTGGGGACGCTCCCTTGACGATACATAATGCATAAACATCTATAAATACATACATACTTATCATCATATCATCAATCATTAATTCATACATTTACGGACATAGTGCATGGGGGGATCTGGGGATCTCTTACGCGCTCTGTGGCTGCGTCCTACTTAGTCCTTTGCGCCCATGTAGCTATGGCCTCGGACTACAACCTCTTTTTGCTATTATTGTATCGACCCGGCGGTGCTCTTTACCGGTGTGGTAGCTAACCACGTAACGCTCATAGGAGGTAAACATCTAATACCATTAGTGCAACCATCCCCTGTGGCATGGCGATGGATCAGACCTATGAATGATCAGGCGTGGACGCGCTTTGACCGGCCCTATGGCGTGATCCGTTTCTCTTTCCTCTTTTAGTGGGGCCCCTTAGTTTCATTTCATTCATGCAGGCCTATGCCTGTTTTCCATAGCTGGGCCTATGCGCGTTTCTTATTGCGTTCAGGTCTCTTTACCTGCGTTGCTCGTGACCAATCCATCTTGCTGAATTGGCGAGGGGCATGTTTGTAAGACTTTGCCAAGAGAATAGGGATTTCCTAATCATATAACTACTAACTCTGGCTAAGGCAGTCCGATTTCCATGGTGATTCGTCGCCTCTGCTCTACTTTTATTCCCTAGGGTTCAATTATGATATTCGTTAAACTTTAACGTGAACTTCTAATTATCTAAGGTCGTCCTAACTCTTACGACGGCCTTTCCTCATGATGCATGCTTATAGCACATAAAGGTATACATAACTGTGCCTGTTGGATCCCATAGAACTTTAAAAATACAAGTTTCCAGTAGGTATTCGAATGCATAAGGTTTTCGCATTCGATTGATTCTTGCATTCGAATCCCATGAGGATTCATTCGATTGAAATCCTGCTCAGGCTTTCATTCGATTGAAAGCTCATGCATTCGACTGAAATCCCTGGAATTCATTCGAATCCCACATTAAAAATCGCCCCAGAGAGCAAATTCTCCAGGGGTTTACTCCGCGTAACATTTTCATCTCCACAATGATCCAATCAGTACAGTTATGGTTTCCAAACATCAAAATCTAACTTCCCTAACTCATTTCCTATAATTTATACAAAAAGATTTTTCATTCACGTACACAGAGATGCACATAAATAATCATAAAATAAATCACATAGACAGTGGGCTTAGAGTTACCCACCTCGAAACGAGTTTCTAAACCCATAGAAATGAAGAGAAAAATATCCTCTTCGCGTTGGTGTACTCATCCTATTTTTCTGGAGTCCGGTAGCGCTTCCGCGATATGCACAAATGGGACAAATAAAGAAAGAAAATATAGAAGCAGGAAGTGAAGCGTAATGCTTCTGGGAGAAGGAAACAAAGAACAAAGAAAGAAACAAAGTGAAATAGCAAGGGGGACCCTTTATAAGCATATGAAACTACTTTACTGTGCAAGATATTTTGACTATTTTAATATTATTACAATATATATTGTATGTTACATATCATATTAATATATATGTATACGAATATATCTATATGGAATTACAGTGGCCATTCGGCCACTGTTGCGCACATATATATTATTACCTTATATTATACTAATATATACGTATACTTACTTTTACATATATATATATACACATATGTAACTTTAGTATTATTATACCATATATATTATATATTATATTATATTATATTAATCTATATATATATATATATATACGTATATATCTGTATATTACTTATATATATAATTATTTTATATTATACATATACTATATCATATTATTATTATATATATATATATATATATATATATATATATTTGCCCTTAGTCCTGGGATGCATATACATATGTATCTATTATATTTATTATTATTATAATATTATTATTATTACTACAATTGCGTTTTGGGTCAGGGGTGTTAGGGAAATATATGCACTTTACTATTATATATATATATATATATAATATTATACAACATATACTTGGCCTAGGGGAATGTACTTCCCAGGGATATTTACCTGTATATATTTTATATGGGTTCTTTGTTTTCCTTTTGTCTGGGGGCGCACCTTATTATAGCTAAGGATCACATGATCAATTTTGATCATGTTTGATCGCGTTTAATTCTTAATTGTTCGTGTACGGTTGTCCCAAAAATATTTCGGACATACCGTTGTACTCCCCTAATTTTTCGTGTTAATATTTTAATTTTTTGCCGAGGCATTCTTGAAGTTATTTTTATATTAGTGTATTTTACGGACTCCCTTGAGTCGTAATTAAGTCTCGATGATGATGAAAATCACCCCGAATCTCGCGAAATCTCGCGAGGTTACGAAATCATTACTTTGACTGGTATTTTTAATGATTAAATTCACTAATTTAATTTTCCAGTCTTAATTGACTCGCATTTATTTATTATCCAAAATCTTTGTAAGGGAAAAATTCGGGATGTTAGAGCAATCTTGCACTGTATAAATTCAGAAACAACATATTGACACAACCTTGTCACAATTAAATGAATTAGATGGAGGAAGGCTTGTTGTTTCCAACATTTTTGTTCTCAGTGCTGGCATGTGGGATGTTTGCCAACTCAAAGTCCTGTTCAGCACCCTTTGCCGCTGCCTTGCCTTTGTTTGATTTTCTTGGAGGAGCCATTCCTACAATAAGGAATTAATTCAACATTACCGAATTAATTCAAGCGGGAGTGATCAAACAATATACAATGAAATGTGTAAACATTATAAGCTGGAATGTGAAAACATTACATGAAAGATGAGGTAAGAGTGCTAAAACTTTATAAGAAGGTATGCACAAAATGTGCAAACATCATACACAAAATGTGCAAACGTTACGTGCAAAATGTGCAAACATTATCACATAACCAGAATCTTATCCAAAGGAGAATGCAATAAACAGACAGACAGAGTGTGCAAACATTATGCGAAAAATGTGCAAACATTATGTGCAAAATGTGCAAACATTATCACATAACCAGAATATTGTCCAAAGGGGAATGCCATAAATAGACAGACACTGTGCAAACATTATGTGACAAATGTGCAAACATTATCACATAATCAGAATCTTGTCCAAAGGGGAATGCAAGCAACTGATAGACAGAGTGTGCAAACATTATGTGAAAATTATGCAAACATTATGAGCAAAATGTGCAAACAATATCACATAATCAGAAACTTGTCCAAAGGGGAATGCAAGCAACGGACAGACAGAGTGTGCAAACATTATGCGAAAATTATGCAAACATTATGAGCAAAATGTGCAAACATTATGAGCAAAACGTGCAAACATTATGAGCAAAATGTGCAAACATTATGAGCAAAATGTGCAAACATTATTCTCATTTTTTTTTAAAATAACAACGTTCGTTGAACCATTACCTTTTAAACGAAATGCTTTTGAAACAAAACATGAAGAAAAACCTGTACAAAACCTAAACCGAATCGTAGAACAAACCCTAATATCAAGAAACAGATGCTAAAACTGTAACACCCCTGCTAACTGCCCACTTCCATGGTAGTAAGCAATGCTCACAGGGTTGTTATCTGTTGTGTCGGGTTACCTTTAGCCCTTACCTTTACCTTTGTAAATATCTCTTACGCGAAAATATGGACCATTTTGAAAATCGTTCGTGTGCTTTTTCCGGTTATAAACTAGGAGCCGTGCGTGATCAAGAAGACATATAACAATAATCGCTAGCGTTTACCACAAGCTAGGTAGTAACCATAGTCGAACATAAAGAGTAGGTACATATATATAATTACTGTAACATCCCGATTTTTCCCCTTCACCAAGATTTCGCATAATAAATAAGTAAGAATACATTAATAAGAAAAGATAAAATAAAATAAAATAAAAATTTAAGTATTAACTTTAATCCCTGCAATATTAGTTAAAAATAATAATTTTTCGATCTCGTGGAGTCCTGTGAAGTTCGAGTCGATATTCGGTTATTATTAAAATTTAATCATGACTCAAAGGAGTCCGTAAAATACACTAATATAAAAATAAATTCGAGAATACCTCGACAAAAATTTAAATATTAACTCGAGAAATTAGTAGGTCACAACGGTGTGTCCGAAATATTTTCAGGACCTCCGGACATAAACAGTTAACGAGAAAACACGACCAAAAACACACATAGAAAATTAAAACATGCATGGCCAAGGGCCACAATTTCACACGGCAGCCCCTTTCCCACGAGACACACACCAAAATAAGCCCATCATCTTACACCACTTTTTATGCTTATCTATTTGGTTATTTTTAATTATGATCACTGAAGCTCATCCACCGAAATCATTCTTTGCCTTTATTGTATTATTTTACTTTCAAATCATATACATTACTAATGCAAGTAGCAGCACAAGTCCTATACGGACTTTCAAAGTTGCCCTCCTCTTCACTTGGTTATGAACCCAAAGCTTCCATGACATCTCCATCCTTCTTATTTCAATTTTTTCACTTCTTGTCAAGAAACCAAGCAATCAAAGCTTAACTTTCACCCTTCTTCCACCATCGAACAGCTCTCTAGGGGGTGGGTACTCTAGTTCCTCACCTCTTTGATGGTGGATGCTTGGTTATGTGTTTGTGTGTGTGTGTGTTTCTTTGCATGTATGTTTATGTATGTTAGAACCTATGTTAGGGCTTAGGAAGATGATTCTGAAGGGTCCTGTGACCTGGACTAGATAGGATTATTATGTGTGGAATATGTGTAAAAGCTTAAGAAGGATCCATGGGAGAAGAGAAGAGAAAGGGGTGAAAACGATGCATTCTGTTTTCATCTTCGCCCAGGTACCGCTGAGCGGCCCCAAGCGCCACTGAGCGGAATGCATCAGGGAACCATATTTTTAAAACGTGAACTCCAGAGCGCTGAGCGGTTGATGGTTACCGCTGAGCGGTCTGAAGCTCACCGCGGATAAGGATAAGGATGGAAAAATATTTTTGAAAAGGATAAGGATGGAAAGATATTTTTGAAAACCGTGCCAGACCGCTGAGCGATGAGACTCTTACCATTGAGCGATAAGACTCTTATCGCTGAGCGGTAATGCTTTAAGAGCGAGGAGCTTAGACCGCTGAGCGGACAGTAGTTTCCGCTGAGCGGCCTGAGACCAGAATGTCTTATGGAAACCATCTTGAGGCACATAGTCTAACACTCGATGCTATAACTATAAGTTGTAACTGAAATATGTGAAGTATGTGCATTCCATGCATTTGATAAGGAAAGCTAAAGAATTAGAAGTAATTATGAGATCAGTAAAGATTATGAAATGAACAATAGGAAACAAGTCATATCATGCTGCAGGTACTGAAAGGAAATAAAGTCTGAAATGCAAAATGCTGAAAATTCTGAGGCCGTGATCACAAGATGCCAAATAATGATCCCACTTCAGGAGGTCATGGGGACATCCTGAATGTGGAAGCCCGCCACAGGTAGTGTCGATATGGCATACCTGGAGGTGTGCGGTTATCACGCCTAGCAGCGTCAAAAGAGGGCAATGCTAGGTGGGGGTACAATATACGCCCACTGCCGGGGGGTCCAGAGAGGGCACACGGCAGGTGGAAGCCCACCGCAGGAAGGCCAAAAGAGGGCCTACACTGAGGGTGCGAGGTTATTCCATCATAGTAGGGTCGAAAGAGGGCAATGCTATGGTGGGAATAACATATATTTCAAAAGCATATTCATTCTGCTGTGCATGATTATATGTAAATGTTATTCTGTAATTACCGTCAAGAGAACGCTTGAGACGGCTATGTATGTACACGTAATGTTAATAAGCACGAGAACTTAGTAAACAAGAGTAGTTCCCCTATCACTTAGGAACGTAGATAAAGCCGTTCAGAACCTTAGGCCAGATAATAATCAGTAGGATGTTTAGTATGCATGTTCACCTAGAAATCTCTGAGCGGCCTGAACTCCGACCTAATATGACACGAGATCTACAGGGACTAAAGTTATTTCCACTGAGAACCTACCGTTCTCACTCCCACTGCCTTATGACTTCAGGTACTTATGATGACTCATATTACGAGGATACTGACGAGCCACCCGCGGAGCCATGAGCAGTTATGACAGGATATGGACCCAGAGATAGCTGGATGTCAGGATTTTTGCCAAGGGCATACTGAGTGGTGTTACAGTAGCCCTTGTATTTTGATGACATGTATTTTGAGACTATGTATATGTTACTTGTATATTATCTAGTGTAATAATTACATGACTGTTGTGATGGACCAAATGAATGTATATTTGATGCTTTATTACTATACTGTTATCCGCTAAGCCGAAGGGCTCTACCGTTTGTTATACTTGTTCTTCTCGACGCATGGCTCTATTTTATGAACTAACCAATGCAAATGAAAAGTTTAAAATGGGTCCCTATTTTCTTAATCAACTATTTGCGAAATTAACAATGGACTAAGGTATTCCCACCAGGTAGTAAACAACCTAGTGAGCTTGCGTACGACTTAAGCGTATGTAGTTAGCTAGGGTGTTTCAATTATAATCAAGGTCCCAACACATAATTACACATAGCCTTAATACTAGATATATACACAAAATGTATAAAAGGCATAGAACAGAATACAAAACAACTATCGCCATAGCACGATCATCATCACTTTGCTCCTGCTCTGACCTACTGCAGCCCTCCGCTGTCTACCATACATCCCTCGGGTCAATCCATTCGCTCCGCACACCTGGATCCATAACCGAGTGGGGGTGAGAACTCTTAGTCCTCAGTGGGGTTCCTTAGCACTAACTAACGTTCATTTTCTCGGCTATCCTCCAGGCCATTCAGGAGATCTCTAAGTGATCATGCATACCAAACTCCTACTGATTATTATCTTTGCCTAGAATCCTGAACAACTTTATCTATGTTACTAGGTGATTAGGGGGAACTAGTCTTTCTTATCTAGGTTCTCGCGCTTTCTATTCCTAACCATCGTAACGTAACCACATATACATGTATGCAGACAAACTCAACTGGTCATCACGCATTTGTTGCGCAGGAAACATTCCTCCATGCTTGCTAGGCACAGGATAGTTCATCCTGCACTCCGGGCAGGGTATCTATGCAGGGAGTCATCATGCCGATGGGGCACGGCATCAATGCATGAGACTCGGTCATCCCGCAACCATTGTGCAGGGCATCTTTCATTGTTCATCCCGCATCCATTGTGCAAGGTATCTGTCATTGTTCATCCCGCAACCATTGTGCAGGGTATCTTTCATCATGCATCATGCAACATGCAGCCTTTATCTTCTCCATGACACCACGCTCTGGTACCCTACATTCCATTATGACCTTTCTTTCATTAAGCTTTCATTAGGCAACAACCTCTAATGATCTATCCTCATGATGCATGCTTTCTCAAACACATAAACCTATAATCACATAATCACATCGGGATCTAAATATAAGTCATTCGGGCATGGGAGTGTTGGAACCTGGCAGCCTAAGATGTCCTTCATAACCTTACTTTCATAAACTTTCATAAAACGGTTCCCATGAAACAACCAAGGTCCAGGCCGCTCAGTGCCAATTAGAGCCACTCAGCGTTCAGTGGGGCCGCTCAGCGTCCAGTGGGGCCGCTCAGCGGTCCCTGGAGTCAACCTAGTCACAGATCAGTTTGAAAACAGTTTTCTAAGAGTTAAGTCCTAGGCCGCTCAGCGCCTATAGAATCCGCTCAGCGCCCTGGGCGTGACTTAGGTTCCTCCTTTGCTTTCTTGTAGTTTCTTTAAACCATAACCATGGCCACTTCTTGGGCTTCACCACCAGTTCCAACCATCACTATACAGTCATGTTTATCTTAGAAAACATAGGAAATCATAGCAAAGTCATCTACCTATCCTAACCAAGCATTTCTAGCATAAGGCATAACATAAGCATACAATCAAACAAACACATAGAACCACAAAGGAGGTGAGTAAGCTTAGGATTACCCACGTTCTTAGAGCCTAAGAGAGGATTAGAGAAGGTTGGAGATGGTGGAAGTTCCCTAGGTGCCTAGCCTCCTGAACTGGTTTCCTAATCTCAGTAGGGTCTCTGAACCGAACAATTTTCCGGCAGAGTTTTAGTAAGGATGTGAATATGTGAAAATGGAGGAAAATGAGGGGCTATTTATAGGGGAGGGAGGCCGTGGGTTAAGGGGTAGATTGGTCCACAAATTTTGGCCCAAAATTACCATTATGCCCTTTCTACTTTAATTTGTTAATTAATTAATTATTTTGGATAATTATTAGGTCACATCGGGTCACGTCAATGAATAGTAACCCTTATTTTATTATTTTTTTCCTAAAATATCTAGTGCACCACGTGGCGAATGCAGTTGTGGGTCCCACTAGGTCCCGTTTTGCTCACGTTCAGTCGCTCGCAGTCTTGGTGCGTCGCGCACGGTCGTCCGAAAAATATTTCGAGCATACCGCTATGATCCCCTATGCTTCCTTGTGAGGATTTAGGTTGATTTAAGGGTTTTGTAACCCTTCCCTCCATAAGGGTTGGGTTTTCAGAGACTTGGGACTCTCTGATCAATTCTGGAGGCTGAAAGGGGATATGATTTAGTGTCTGTAGAATCGTCAGAAACTAAGCGGAACCCCATTTTTCCGACGGTTTGATTTTTCCATCAAATTCTAAGGGTCATGAAGAACTGTTTGAGTGTCATCAGAATTTCAAGAAACTAAGCAGAGAAATTTCTACAGACACTTCTATCCTAAGGATTTAGGCTTTTGCACATTTCTAACCTATATGGAGGGCTTTTACTGAGGTTTTACTTATGAAATCGTTACTAAGGGAAAAGTGGGATGTTACAAAAACCATAGAGAATCATAAGAATATTACACAAGAAATGCACGTAGTGAAAGGAAAAACGTTTGAGAAGATAAAAGGAAAGAAGCAGAGAAGGAAATGCACTCACCAGCGTTCGAGGTATTTGTTTCATCTTCGATTGCCTTTCTTGGTGGAAGTTTGCGCAGAGAGCACAACTTACTCGGAGAGAACGAAGCTTTGTGCAGAGATGAGAGCGAAAACGAAGGAGTGTAAAGAACGAAGAGGACGACGTGAGTGAAACACCCTAGCTAGTCGGCCTATGCTTAAGTCATAGACTTTCCGGCTAGGTGGTGCCCTTCTGGTGCTGCGAACCATTATGATTCTATATCCTGGTTTGAAATTAGGGTTTTATAAAATAGCGGGCCAATTTAAAACTTCATTTAGTCATATTATGAAAATATGGAGCCATACGCACCATACATCGCATAAGTATATCATGAAAAGGAATAAATGAAGTACGAGTACATACCTGCCGTACGGCGAATACCCGAAGAAAATACAGTTACTGAAACACCCTAGCTAACTGATTACCCGTACGTGGCAACACAGCTCACTAGGTTGTTATCTACTTGGTCGGATTACATAGCCCATGATGTTATTTCAAAAATAATCAGTTAAGAAAATAAGGACCCATTTTAAAATTTCCATTTTTCATCGCATAATTACCAAAATAGAGCCATGCGTTGGAATCAATAATATAACAAAACGTATGTCGGTATATGATTAAAGCATTTTTATATATATACAACAAGTGGTCCATAATACAAAGTCACAAAATGTATCTCTAATACATAACCTAGATATCTCATGTACAGAAATACTGAAATACATCAGTTGCTACAGCATATCAAAATACAACATCTATATATCGACCAGCCGCTCATGGCTCAGCTGGCGGCTCTTCTTCGGCATCCTCAAAATATGAGTCGTCTTCTTCTGTACCTGAAGTCATAAACAGTGGGGAATGAGAACGGTAGGTTCTCAGTGGAAATAACTCTAGTTCCTGAGTCGTTTAACAAATTATGTCGGACTTCAGGCCGCTCAGAGATCTCTAAGTGAACATGCAACTATGACCTACCATTTTATTATCTGGCCTATCTGAACGGCTTTATATACATCATTAGGTGATCTGGGAACTATTCTTGTTTACTACGTTCTCGTGCTCATTAACAGTTCGTAAGAAATTCGTCTTGAGCAGGCTCTTGACGATACGGCATAACAGCGTATATTCAACATAATACATTACATAATAATATACATTTAGCATAACAGCAACATTACAGCATATAGTAGTATTCAACAGCATATGTCAGCATATAATAACTTATAACGTCATATGGCAGCATGTACAGCATTTATCAGCACATAACAACATTTACAACATTTATCAGCATATAACAGCATTTAATGTTTTGAATCTGCATCACCACATAACCTGTTTGAAATACTGTTATTCACCCTCAGAATGACATCCTCTATGGACATCACTATGATGGAATAACCTCACACCTCCAGTGTAGGCCGACACTGTCCTGACCTCACTGCGGTGGGCTTCCACCTGCCGTGTGCCCCCTCGGGACCCCTCGACAGTGGGCTGGGATGGTACCTCCCCACCTAAGCTTGCCCCCTTTCGACAATGCAAAGGCGTGGTACCCGCACACCTCCAGGTATGCCATATAGACACCACCTGTGGCGGGCTTCCACATTCAGGATGCCTAGACCTCCTGAAGTGGGATCATAGCGGCTCACGTGATCACGGCCTTTTAGCATGGCATATAGCCAGCTTTCAGCATGGGGCATTTAGCCATTTCTTTTTCAGCATATGGGCATTGGCCCTTGTTCAGCATTGGCCATTGGGCCTATTCAGCATATCTCAGCATATCTGTACCTGCAGCATGGCATACTTTTTCCCTATGGTTCATTTCAGTATCTTATTTATCTCATAGTTCATTACAGTGTTTTTAATCTAGGTGAGTCATACAAGCATGATAAGGCATAATTATCAGCATAAATTCAGATCATGTTCATATTCAATGCATTTCATCATCATACCGCATAAAAGTTCACATACTTCAATCATCACTCATACACATAGCATTCAAGACTGGTTAGGAGCCTCAAGAGGGTGCCATCGGCCTTTATCAGCTTCAGACCGCTCAGCGGATTTCTTGATCGCTCAGCGGTTTAAGCTTAATCGCTCAGCGGTTAGGGTTGTATCGCTCAGCGGTGATAGCTTCACCGCTCAGCGGCACTAACTCCATCGCTCAGCGGCCTTACTTTCTCGACCTTTCTTCCACCGACTTCCACCGCCTTACTTTTAAAAATATCTTTTTACTTTCCACATCAGCCCAGCGTCGCTCAGCGGTGCCTGAGGGCCGCTCAGCGATGCTTTGGCGAGAATGAAAAACCTAATTTCCTTTCTTCTTTCACCTTGCTCCATAATCTCCCATGGCACCTGCTTGAGTTCCATACCTGATTCAAGTACAATAATCCTATCTAATCCAGGTCACAAGACCCTTCAGAATTGTCTCCCTAAGTCCTAGCATCATTTCTAACATATATGCACATGTTCTCACATAATCATCAAACACAAGCATAATCACATAAACAACATCCACCATCAAAGGGGTGAGAAACTAGAGTTACCCACCTCTTCACAAACTTGTTGTTGCTAGGAGACAAGAGAACCAAGCCTTGTTTGCTTACTTGGAAGCTCCTTGACCTAAAAACATCATTTTAACCTAATTAGCACAACCATGGATTATGGTAGCACAACTCCTTACCATATTATGAAAACTCACTCATAACTCTTCCTAGCCTTCCTTAGATGCTTAGGAATGAATCATGGTGATAGAAATATAAACTTGAAGCTTTCTTGAAGCTCTTAAGGTAAAGGAACATAAAACCTAGGTTATGGAGATTTAGGGTTAGAACCTTGAATCCTTGGATTCCTCTTGAAGAAACTCCTTAACCTTGATCCTAGCTTGTTTTCTTAAGTGTCTTGAGGAGAATTTAAGATGATGATAGGCAAAAGATGATGATTTTACCTTGGAGGAGCTTTGGAGAAATCTATGTAAAGCTTAGGTTTTAGGAAGTTTTGGAAGAATGAAAACTTAGGAGAATTTTGGGGGATGGTTTCGGGTTTGGAAGAGGAAGGGCTGGCCGTGGCTTTTTCTTGGTCTCTTGGCCATGTGTAATTCCTATTTTGCCCTTAGTGTAGTTTAGGTTATGTTTGGTCATTAATTGTTTATGTCCGGATATCCTAAAACTATTCCGGGCATACCGTTGTGCTCTATTAATTATCCTGGTTAATTCTAAAATATTACTTGACGTATTCTTGGCTTATTTTCATATTAATATATTTTACAGACTCCTATGAGTCGTAAAGAAATTACAGTAAAACCCTAATTTCGATCCGAACGCCACCGGACGTCACGAGATCATCAAAAAGTTATTTTTAATTAATATACAGAAATAAAATTAATATTTGAATTTTAGTTCCTTTTATCTTGCCTTTTCCTCATTATTATATTTTTAATTTTTGCCTTAAATAGCATTTTAAATTGGAGGAAAAAGTCGGGTTGTTACAGTTACGGCCCACAGATAACACACACATAATTATACATTTATATAACAAGGAGCATCATTGTCCTATTACGGACATACATGTTCTACTTCAGTTAGATACATGATACCTATACATCATACTACAAGTGAACGGAACCTACGCACACGGATGAGTACTACTCATTGCGTGTACGATACAAACCTAGCATCCGTCTCTCGATCAGCACTAAAGGGGCTCTCCTGCAGCTACTCATCGGAATCCTCCTCTCCCTCTCCGGGATCCACCTCATCCTCGCTGGAGATGTCGGTCACGGTAGTGAACTCACGGGGCACAAATCTGCGTGGTCACACTGGGATAACACTCTTGCGGGCGGTAGTGCGCATACCTCGTCCTCAGACCAGCGGTGTAGCTGGCTCTGGGTCTGTCTCTGGGTCAGGCCTCAGCGGTGGCTCTGGTCTCGGTGGTGGAGGGACATCCTCTCCATCAACATGAATCGGATCGCAAGAGCTGCCACCTGGACACTCGTCTATCCAGATGGGGCGCATGGGCAATGTAACATCCCGAATTTTCTCCTTACGAGAATTTCGTGAAAATCCCCATTTTTGACTCAATTAAAAGCACTTTAGATGCGATTATTTGGACTGGAAAAATTATTTATAACATTAATTGCTTTCAAACGCCAGTCAAGTAATTGTTTCTTGATCTCGCGGAGTGCCACGAGGTCCGTGCCAAATTTTGACAAAAATCAGAATTTCAGTAGACACTTAAGGTATCTGTGAAAATTTCCTCCGGGTAATAAATTCACGAATACCTTAACCGGACATACCTCTATGATCCGGGAAATTAGTAAATCGCGGATATGTGCTCAGAATGTTTTTAGAATATCCGAACACGACCGAAAAATAACAAAACGCGATCAAACATGATCGCGAAATAAATTGACCCGGTTAGAAATTTATCCCCACGTTAGGATCAGGGAAATAAAGAAAAAATAAAGGAAAGGACAAACGAGGAAATAACTTAAAAGGTGAAGGACAAAAATGGGGGAAACAAAACTTAGGACATAAAGGGAAATAAAAATTAAAGGAAGGGTAAAAGGGGAAAATAAAATGTAGGATATAAAAGAAAATAAAAATTAAAGCAAGGGCAAAAAGGTAATTAGGCTAAAAGGATAATTTTGAAAAAAAAAAAGAAAAAGAAACAAATAGCTTCGTGAGGAAGCTAAAGGCTCCTGGAGCCTATATATATCACCACGGCCTCAGTGCCATTTTTCTTAAGTTTTTCATCTGCTGTGCTGTTACTCTGTCCGAGTGTGCGCGCGACGATTACTCCATCGAACTCAGGAAAAATAGTAGGATCATCCTAAAGCTCTCGGGAGTCGTTTCTGACAACTTCCAACTATGCCTGAAAAGTGGGTAATCCTAAGCCCACTGTCTATGTGGATTATGTTATGCCTGTATATGTATATTTTTGTGCTTTTGACTGAAAAACTACTTTGTACAAATGATAGAGAATAAGGTGCATAGGTTAGATTTTGAGGATTTTGCTGTTTGAAAATCATAAGTGTACTGATTGGACCACTGCAGAAGCAGAAATGTTACGTACTGAAAACCCTCGGAGAAGTTACTCTCACTTGGGTGATTTTTACTATGGGATTCGAATGAAATCCCCAGGGATTCGAATGAATTCCCAAGGATTTCAGTCGAATGCAGGAGATTTCAATCGAATGAAAGTCTGAGCAGGATTTCAATCGATTGAATTCTCAAGGGATTCGAACGAAAGAACTCGTAGGGTTTCATTCGAATGCACCCCTAGTCATTCGAATGAAACCTGAAGTCTTTGAGTCTCTTAGCTTTTCTACATGTTCCAACCAGCACAGAGGCTCAGTTTATTGTACATGAGTATAGCTATTGAGATGATTATGTGATTATATGTTTATGTGTTTGAGCAAGCATGCATCATGAGGATAGATCACTAGAAGTTATTGCTTAATGAACGAGTAATGAATAAAGATGAGAATGAAATGTAGGAACAAGAGCATGATGAGAAAAGATAAATGTGCATACGAGAGAAAAGAATGATGAGACGCATGACATGTGATAGAAAAATGAATGGATTATGATGTGATGAATATGTGTATGATATGGTCCGCTTCCGGCTTAGCCAAGAGGGC
>QANU01031463.1:20609-35034 GCA_003254905.1 Nissolia schottii
AACAACTTAACCTAATTAGCACCAATATGAGTTATGGAAGCTCAACTTCTTACCACATGATGAAAACTCACCAACAACACTTCCTAGCCTTCCTTAGATGATTAGGAATGAATTATGGTGATGGAAAGATGAACTTGAAGCTTGCTTGAAGCTCCTTTGTCAAGAAAGCATAAAACCCTAGGTTATGGAGTTTAGGGTTATGGAACTTGATCTCTTGGATTCTCCTTGAAGAGAAACTCTAAATCTTGATATTAGCTTGCCTTCTTGATGATTTTGAGTAATTGATGATGATGAGAATAAAAGATGGTGATGATTAAACTTGGTGGATTTAGAAGCTTTGAGGTCTTGGAACCTTAGGAGAAAATGAATGAACTTTGGTGAATATTTGTGTGAGTGTTTTCGGTTTTGGCATGGGAGAAAGGGCAGCCGTGCCTTTTCTTGGTCCCTTGGCCATTCATATTTCCAATTTTGCCCTTAGTGTATTTTAGGTTATGTTTGTTTGTTAATTGTTTATCTCCGGACGTCCTAAAAATATTCCGGGCATACCGTTGTGACCTATTAATTATCCCGGTTAATATAAAAATCCTAGATGACATATTCTTATATTTATCTTCATATTAATATATTTTACAGACTCCTATGTGTCATAAAGGAATTACAGTAAAACCCTAATTTCGATCCGAACGTCACCGGACTTCACGAGATCGTCAAAGAATTATTTTTTTAACTAATATTACAGAAATAAAATTAATATTTGAATTTTAGTTCATTTTATCTTGCCTTTTCCTTATTATTATCTTTTTAATTTTGCCTTAAATCGCATCTTAATTCGAAGGAAAAAGTCGGGTTGTTACAATGACCCCTTGCATAGATACTATGAAATGTCCCGTGCCTGGCAAGCATGGTGGAAGGTTTACCGCGCAACATATGCGTGATGATCAGTGTGTCTGTCAGCATACATGTTTATGATGTGGTTATGTAACGATGGTTAGGAGTAGAAAGCACGAGAACCTAGATAAGCAAGACTAGTTCCTTGATCACGTAGTAACATAGATAAAGCTGTTCAGGATTCTAGGCCAATATAATAATCAGTAGGTTTTGTTTAGTATGCAGGATCACTTAGAGATCTCCTGAGCGGCCTGGAGGATACCCGAGTAAATGAACAATAGTTAGTGCTAAGGAACCCCACTGAGGACTAAGAGTTCTCACCCCCACTAGGTTATGGATCCAGCAGGTGTACGGGGTGACTGCACTGACAGTTGGTGGAGGTCAAGACACAGGGACGATGCTGACACGATGAATATATATGTTTTGGAGAATATATGTTTTGTATTATGTATTAGGACTTAGATCCATTTTGTGTACATATTTATTATTATGACAATGTGTACTGATGTTGGACCTTGGTTGTATTTATGTATGTACGCACATATACTCTTTATGTTCTGCTTCAGTTACCTTTAGCCTATAGCGATTGTTGTTATACGTTCTCTAAATCACGCACGGCCCCTAATTTACAAGCAGATATTGTAAAAGAATAATTTTCAAATTGGTCCATATTTTCGCATAAGAACTATTTGCAAAAGTAAAAGTAAGGGTAAAAGTTAACCTGGCACAACGCATAACAACCCTGTGAGCATTGCTTGCTACCATGGAAGTAGGCAGTTAGCAGGGGTGTTACAGGCAGCGACCCTGACCCGCGAAGTCTGCGGCGTACCTGGTCTGGGTTCTCTCCCGAAAAGTTCGCAGGGGCGAACGTGCTGGTCTCCAGTAAGGTATAGGTCCAATAATTGCGTTGTCGAGAGCGCATGAACAGCCAGACATCCTTAGGCGGCAGTGACGACATGCTGGTCACTGGAGTCATACACGAGTGGGGTAAGAACGACTGCGTTGTTAGTGGAAACTCGGCGCGGCTACTATAGTTCAATTACTCGGGCATCCTCCAGCCACTCAAGAGAACCTCTACGTTTCATGCAATACTAAATCCTATCAGTTATTATCTTGTACCTACATCCTGAGCAGCTTTATCTATGTTACTAGGTGATTGGGTTTCTAATCTTGTCATTACCTGGGCTTCGTGCTTTTTAACTGGACGTTGCTATTAGAGACGTACTATTCGTCTTAAGACGTTCCCTTGACGATACATAATGCATGAACAATTATACATAATGCTTAAACAGGCATACATACATGCTTATCATCAGAACATCAATCATCAATTCATACATATTATTTCATAATGCATGGCGAAATCTGGGGATCTCTTACGCTCTCTGTAGCTGCGTCCTACTTAGTCCTTACACCTTTGTAGCCGTGGCCTCGGACTACAACCTCTTTTTGCCACTATTGCATCGACCCGGCGACGCTCTTTACCGGTATGGTAGCTAACCATGCAAGGCGCATAGGAGGTAAACATCGAATGCAATTGGTGCAACCATCCCCTCTTTCTTGAATGGCGAGGGATCAAACCTATGAGTGATCAGGGGTGGACACGCTTAGATCGGCCCTATGACTCGATCCGGTTTCATTTTCCTCTTTTAGTGGGGCCCCTTAGTCATCATATCATTTGTACAGACCTATGCCTGTTTTTCATATCTTGGCCTATGCTCGTTTTACATGTTTGGGCCTATGCCCGTTTCGCATATCGTGATCAGGTCTCTTTACCTGTGTTGCTCGTAACCGATTCATCTTGCTGAATTGGCGAGGGGCGTGTCTGTAAGACCTTGCCAAGAGAATAGGGGTTTCCTAATCATATAACTAGACTCCTTAACCATGGTCTACCGTGCCAACTGGGGTCGGGACCCTCCTAACTTTCTTTATTTCCTAGGGTTCCATTATGATCATCATTAAACTTTTAAGGTGAACCTCTAATTATCTAAGGTCGCCCTAACTCCTACGACGGTCTTTCCTCATGATGCATGCTCGAATTACACAAAGACATACATAACTATGCAGGTTGGATTCCATAGAACCTTTAAATTCATAAGTTTTAAATGAGCATTCGAATGCTTAAGGGTTTAGCATTCAATTGCTTCTTTCAATCGACTCCCTTGGGGTGAAATCGGCTGAAATCTCTCTTGGACTTTCATTCGAATGAAATCCTCTGCGGCCTTTCATTTGATTGAAATCCTCAAGTATTCGATTGAAATCCAAAATCTTCTTTCATTCGAATCCGTGGGAATTCAATCGAATGCTACAGTAAAAAAATCACCCCAGAGTGCAAATTCTCCAGGGTTTGCTCCGCGTAATATTTTTCGTCTCCACAGTAATCCAATCCATACAGTTATGGTTTCCAAACATCAAAACCCTCAAAATCTAACTCCCATAGCTCATTTCCTATAGTTTGTACAAAATGGTTTTTCACTCACATACACAGAAATGCATTTAAACAATCATTAAACAAACCACATAGACAGTGGACTTAGAGTTACCCACATCGGATGGAGATTCCGGTCCGGTAGAGTTCGAGTAAAGAATTTTCCCTTCACGGTGGTGCGTCCCCACAATTTTTCCGGAGTCCGAAAGCGCTTCCGTGATGTGCTTGAACGGGACCGACGTTTTGTGAAAGCGAAATGAAAATGACTTCTGAAGGTGGCTATTTATAGCCTATTTTCCTTTTTCCTTTTCCCTTTTCTTTTTCTCTTTTTCCTTTTCTTTATCTTTTCTTTATCTGTTACTTTGTTATTATTATTTGTTTATTTATTTATTTATATTAAAAAGAGTTAATTATCTCCTGAGGGAGATAAATTCCCTCCAGGGCGGTTTTGGTCCCGCTTGATCGCGTTTAAATCAATTTCTCACACCTCGGTTGCCCTAAAAATATTCCGGGCATACCGTCGTGATCCGTTGATTTTTCCCTTCAGCCCGGGAGTCATCACTCGGGAACTTTCGACTGTTTTATCGTATCCAAAAATTCCACGAGCATTCCCCGGTATCCGAAACGAATTCCGTTCGAGTTGAAACTCTCCCGGATGCGCCGAAAAATTTCCCGGACAACAAAAACCTAATTCCGACCGCTAAGCCGGAGGTTTTGCCGATTAAATTCTCCTTCCTAAATTCTCGAAACGCCTTTCGATCTCTCATGACGGCTAACCAGCGGGCTTTCCGTGCACGAAAGAATCGGGTTGTTACAGTGAGAGCGAAGAGAGCGAGAGATTTTTCTTGAAATCCTATTTTCTGAGAGACGGTGAGAGAGGAAGTTGAAACGAAGTGCAATACAAGCGGGGGATAGAGTGGATGAGGCGGTTATTTAGTGGGGCTCACAGTACATGCGTACTGGTATATGTATGATGTATGGAATATGGGTATACATGTAGCATATATTGCATTAATTTAATAGAAAAAAATTATAAAAAACACATTATCTTATTCTTAAAAGTTGTGCCTTCGTATTTCAACAAAATAAAAAATATTCAAATTTTTTTTTATTGCGTGACACAAATTTTTAAATTTATTTCAATAAAAAATAAAATTTTTATTTTATGTGTCAATATTTTTGTCTTTGTTTATTAAAGTGTGACGTGAACACGCTGGAAGAGCAATCCCGGTTCAATTTCAATAATGGCAGATAACAATCTCAGAAATCATGTAGCAGCCAATGAAATCTAAAACATATCCGCACGTGTCGTGGCATGACATCTTCACGTGGGACACTCACTACAAACATCTTCCAATCTCATAGCTCACTCTCTCCACCACCAACAATGCTCCCCCCAGCCGCTGGAGCCGTAGCTTTGCACCCTTCTTCCCTTTGCACCAGCTCTTCCGACAAACCATCACCCTCCCCTTCTTGGAGACCAAACCACAGCCACGTGGCTCTCAAACCCTGCAATAGCCTCCTCCAAAGCAACCCACTCTACGCACCAACCCACGCGAAGCTCTCCCTCCAATTCAAAGAGAAGATCCTCTGCCTTGAGATAATGGGCGTGGACGCAGGCAAAGCGCTATCCCAAAACCCCGACCTCCGCACAGCCACCATGGAATCCATCCAGTCCATCATCTCCTTCCTCCTCTCCAAAGGCATCCACCACAAGGACCTCCCCAGGATCTTGGGCATGTGCCCCAAGATTCTCACCTCCGACGTCAAAGCCGATCTCAACCCGGTCTTCGATTTCCTCTTGCAGGACCTGAGGGTCCCCGACCAGAGCTTCCGGAAGGTGGTCAACAAGTGCCCGAGGCTGCTTGCCTCGAGCGTGATGGACCAGCTCAAGCCAGCTCTGTCTTACCTCAAGAGGCTTGGCTTCAAGGATTTGGCAGCCTTGGCTTACAACGATTCTGTTCTGTTGGTTTCCAATGTGGAGAGGACCCTCATCCCTAAGCTCAAGTATTTGGAGGGTTTGGGGTTTTCCAGGGACGAGGCTAGAGGCATGGTCCTGAGGTGTCCAGCATTGTTCACTTTCAGCATTGAAAACAATTTCCAGCCAAAGTTCGAGTACTTTACTGGGGAAATGGGGAGACAGTTGGACGAGCTGAGAGAATTTCCTCAGTACTTCGCTTTCAGTCTGGAGAACAGGATAAAGCCGAGGCACGTGGAGCTTGTGCATAGTGGGATCAATTTGCCTTTGCCAGTCATGCTTAAAAGCACTGATGAAGAGTTTAGGAGGCTAATAAAGCAAGGGGGTGGATGACTATGATGAGAACATTATGTTATGTTCTTTGTATGTATTTATTTATGTGATGATCTTTCACAACGTGTTTATATGCTATTTGTTTTCGAATTCCTATTGGTACAGGCTCCTTTTGCGATGTAACTGGTTTTATGTTTCTATTTTAAATCTTTAGCTGCCATTTTATGTGATTGACTTTATTGATGATACTTGGAAGCAAAGAAAGATGAAAGGTAATCATAAGAGCAACTAGTTTAAGTTATTTTATATGTTCCCCGTCGATTGATTTCTGTTTTCATTTTATGTGATTGTTGCCTGTCTTGGTATTTTCTTGTTTTCACCGTATGCTTTCAAGATCATGAAAAAATAGAAAATGGGGAATGAAAACAGAAACCAAAAGACAAATTTTCATCACCTAGGTTTCGTTCATGGTTAGCGGTTGGAAAAGCAATTTATGAAAAAAAGGAAATTTAAATAAATTGACGGACATAAGAGGTGGAAACATAGAAAATATTACATGATGTAGGTGTAAGAAGTTTTGTTATATTTGGATTTGAACCCATTTTCACTTTCATGATTCAATGCTGAAATCCTTTATTTTACTCACTAAAATAAAAAATCTCACTTTAAAGGATCCTTGTCCGTTACATTTCTATCCGTATGTGTAAGAATGATAATTTGAATGGAGGATGCCTGCTGGATCGAGACTTCAGATTAGAATGTTTCAGCTTTACAAGTTGACCATGTACCAAGAATTCAATTCGATTCTCTTCTCTTCGTAGAACAAGCTAAGAAATTTGTCTGTGGAAGGATGATTTATCTAACAGAAGGTGCTAAAAATGTGAATGGCTGCAGTTGGTGTGGTGGGAATGCAATAGGGTTCCATAAGAATAACAAAAAGACTAATTTCTTGGTTCCATTTCATCATATACAAGTCAATAACTTAAACCAGTCAAATATCTTCATGTTAACTACTCTCAAAAATACTACCGACAAAAGCATCAAATGACGTGTGAAGTTATGATACAATAGAAATACAACAGTGGGTCTATCAGTCAACTATTTGTACAAAAGGAGAGGCTATTTTCAAATTTCATGTGCTTAAGGTGTATTTTCTGCATGACAACAAACACTCCATCATTCAAAATGTCTAGCTTTGCGTTTGCCCGAGAGCTTTCAAACCAAAACTGAGTTATCAGGATTATTCCATCTGCCGATTAGAAAGAAACATCTTGAGAAACGAATGCAGTCCATGCATCCTGTTCCAACATAGAAGATTTGATCTTAATTTTATTTCGTCTGAGAAACTAATGGTATGAACTAGTCCATATATGATATATATTTTACATACCTGAAGAATGGAGAAAGCCTTCTCTGCTATGTACTTCTGTAGAAGTGTTGCTCCTCTTTGCTGCAGTTTGTCAGGGTGGAGGGATAATCTTGCTTTCTGATAAGCCTTCTTCACTTGAGAGCTTTGTATTAAGCTCATAAGAGGAACAGCATACCAGCCACTCTCAGGCCAAAGAATCTGTTAGTGAAAACATACAACCATGCCAAGTATCCTATTATATGCATGCATCCAAATGGGTATTTAATATATAACTACATTCAATAAATTGTCAGTGATTACAGATCAGCGACACAGAATATTACATGATGTAGTGTAGAAAGCAATAGCCGGATGTCTGTTTCCTTGCCAGATGACCACAATCTTATATCTCTGTCCAACATCTCTGTTTCTGTCTGTAGTTTCTGTAGTAACAGCATGACAATCAATAAATCTTTATTCTCCGATAAAAGAATTGGAAACAAAGAAACATTCTATTCTGAACCACTGAATTTACAGATTACAGAAATTTCAGCTGCTTTAGAAAATAAAATATGTTGTTTTTGGACAGAAAGTAGATCAGAACCCGTTAAACTAGTACTCATTTCTAAGCACACACTCAAGTTTTTGTCCTATTCAATACGTTTAGTTTATAGATTGTTTATCATATACAGTTGAATAATTTTTATCATTTCTTTTCCTGCAAATATTTTTATCAACATGTAAATGATCTTCGTGTACTGGCAAACTTTTCACCTTTTTCCCGACTTTTCTAACTTCAAAGTTCGATTAAAATTAGCTTACGAAGGCCTTATAGTCTGTAACAACTGGTATCCAAAGAACAATTAACTGGAAAATGCTTGCTGAATTTTATTAATAATACCAGTAATTCCAGAGGGGAATTTCCTGGTTAGAGAAATACAATAAGGCTGAAGATAAAATAGTTCTGGGATTAAGGTTCCCTTAGACCTCCTAATCCTTATTTCTCAAAATCTGAATGCTTTTCCTAGTCTCGGTTTCCCCCTTTATGCGAGAGAGAGAGAGAACTAAATCCTAACTGAATCTTTTATTCTTTCCTAATTTACTGCAATCAAATAATTTCCTAATTGGCTAAACTGATTCAGTTTAAACTGATCAGATATGATTCTGATTTGAATCTTCCCTTAATGTCTTCTTTCCTTTCCTAGAATAATGGAATGGAAGGGGATTGATTCTCCTTTCCTTATTCTTAGGAACAGAATCTGGTGTAGCTGGGACCTGTGGGTCCGTAACATAGTCATAGACAAATCTGAAAAATAAGGAAGTCTGATTGGAGCGTTCATAAAAGAATCAATACAAATAGAGATTGGTTGTTATTGCGTTAACACATTCTTCTTTTCAATTTTACAACCCAAATTCATATTTCAAGCCATTTGTCTCCGTAATATGATGCATATACTTCAGTTATTAAAGCAATTATGCTAACCGAATGCAATATATTACCTTCTGAGACTTCACTATTCCCATCCCTTCATTATGGTATTCACCTGCAGCAGGACTTCCTGCATTATATGATCAGAGACAAATATGAAGTGCCTAATTTGGTCCGTTGCAGGTATCAAACATTAATGTTATATGAACTTTTTAGTTGTCAAGACAATCACCTTTCATCCCAGTACTTTGTTCATTTCCCTCGTTTCTTGAGCTTGATTCTTCATCAGAATTTCGTGATTGAAACTTCTCTTTGGCCCATGCAATTGCTTCATCAATGGCTTCTGCACCACAATGTTCCTCTCTGAGTTTGGAGCTAAAATCTATGACATAGGAGCTCATAACTTCATCATCGTCTTCGTCGTCATCATCCGGTTCTATAACTAGTTCTGGAAGCACATGATCATGAACCGAAGATTTGGTATCAGGCTCTTGACAAAATCCAGAGACAGCAGAAAATGGGGAACTGAGTTCTAAGTCATCAGTGGCTTTGAGACTTTGATATGAATTGGATTCAAGACTAAATGTTTCCAGAGACGAGACTCTTCGGCAGAATCCTGAATGAGAATGCTTCAAGTTCTCCCTGTATTCACTATCTTGATATTGGATTTCAAATGAATGGCCATTGCATGGAAAAAAGGGCTTCCCTTGCTTAGATGTTTGTTCCTCAGGCATCATGGTGGATGAATTCCATCTACATGGGACATTGATTGGTCTGCAACAATCACAAAGAAGCTTCAGAATTCCTGTGTCCACGTTACCATATTTTCAGAAGAGTAATGATAAATCATCCTAAAATTTAAACTTCCCCAATACAATTCTGCAAAAACACCTTGCATATTATGGAAAGCCTATCCTATCTAGCTGGACAACAAAGCAACATGAAACAACTAGGTCTCAAGCATAACGTGTATGGCAATGATTTTGACTTAACTGCTATTTCTTTTAGGTCAAAAGGGAAGGCGAAAGCTACAAGTAGGCTACCACAGGGTTTTACATAGGCTATAGACCAGCAAAATATGTTTTCCAAAGAATTTAGGCCTCTCCTTATTGATTACGTAAAAGTCTAGTTAACATATTCTAGTATTCAACATTGTATATCATATCTATATCTATATCTATATCAAACTGTAGCCCCCAAATCAAGTTAAAAAATTAATCATTAGTATTTAACTCCCTAGTGTCTTCTTCTCTAGCTACTTTCTTCTATATCTGCATGTAATCTAAGCCTAGAGATCCAAGCAGAAATTCAGCTTTATGATAATAACAAAGATATTGAAAGAGTACTTCTTTCTCCTCCTAACCATTTGTGCTCATTTCCAAAGCTACAGCAAGAGTACTTCTGTTAACATAGCCACCCACAAAGGGCATAAATGTCAATTTATTTCGCAACATAACAGACTGAATCACGAACAGTTAATTGGTTGGGATTTCAGTTTCAGTACCGGAGCTTTGAAGCAAACGCAGACAGTCCCACGTCATCGCCGATTGCTGGCCGGAGAGGGCTCAGCTCCTCGGAACTTAGCGCCGACGACGAATTCGACTTCGATTTTGCCATGGACTGCGTCCCCGACCGCTCCCTCGATCTCCGGTCGTCGTCCGACCCAAAAATGTCGCTGTAGAACGTCTCGTTCTTTGCCGGAATACGGAACACCGGCAAGCTCCGGCCACCCTTCGCCGTCGCCGAGCACTTGAACTCCGGCGGCCGGAAGATCTCCTCGTAGAAGGAGCTCGACCTGGAGACCTGGTGCGCGAGGAGGCTTCTCGGCGGACCTCCGAAGACGTCGGTGAAGTCGTCGGGGTCCAAGGTTTCCGGCAGGGAGGCGCCGGCGCCGGCGAAGATGGACCGCCTGGTGCGGGAAGATGATCGGTCCTCCATGGATCGCCGGCGAGGGAGTCCCGTCGTTAATCCCATCCGCATTCTCCACGACTCGTCCATTTTCTCCGGTGAGTTTCTACTCTCTTCACTGACCGTGATTGATATTCACAGGAAAAAGCAAAGAGTAGCTTGTGTTTATATGTACAGTTGAAGAACATAAAAACAAAAAATTTAAATAAATAACATAATGATTAAAGAAAAAGGGATTTGAATTGAGGGAAAAGCCATTGATTGACTTTTACTCCTTTTCTTCCTGCTCAAATTAATTTATTTAATTTTCAGTAAATTCCACAATATAATGTTCTATACTCAACAAAAAAAATAATATAATGTTATATTCATGCTTAATTTATGGTTTCTTTGCGTAGTTTATGCATCTAGCCATTATTGTTGTTTGTTTGCTGAGTATTTTTTAGTTTTAATTTCTACCTGTGAATGATTAGTGATTTCTAATTAGTGACAAGTGATGGGAAAGATAATGTGAAATGGGTAGACCTACCTTGCGTTGCCTATCTGGAAAGATGCATAGGCTGGAATTAATGAAGTCCCCACAGACATAATCATGGATTCTGTGTTTCCTTTACATTATGCTTTTGATTTTCTTTCTGGGTGGGGAAGCAAGTGGTTCTGTGTCTCACTGTTAACCCTTTTGGTTGTACTCATGCTCCGACTCTTAGTTTGTAGAGCACTGTGTGATTTTTTTAAGAGGGTAAAATACATTCAAGGAAAGCAACGTGTGTAAGGTTTGTCCTGAGACTCTAGTAGTTACTTTTTAATAGAGGGAATTGGAAGAAAATGTCAGAAACTGTGGATTTATGTGTATGGCTGAAGATACAGTTGCCAACGGGGCAGGTGAGGGAAAGGATGGTTGATGCCTTAGAAGGAGACAGTGCATGCCTTACATTGATTTGATATCAGAGGCTTTGAGCCTTATCTTTTACTTTAAATTTCCATTTAGAGATCATAATCAATACATTTCAGGTGAGACTATCAATATCATCAACTAGAAAGAAAGGCTTAAATAATTCTTGGGTTTCCCATTTTGTCGTGGTCCTCTGTTTTGTGCATTGTGAGCTTTTTTTGGCAGTTAAAACGCGTAGAATTATGCAGAGGATAGAAAGAGAGAGACTTGTGCTAACTACTAAGGAAAAGCAAAGTGGGTTCTTTATTATTTAGGATTGATAAAATATGTATTTGCAGCGTAGAACAATTATTTTAATATGAAAGATATTATCCAATTTATTGGACCACAAAACTTGGTTAGCCTCTCTACAACATTAAAAAAAGAAATAGGGTTTGGCACCCGGCTCCCATATTATGAGGTGGTCCAAAAACACAATTCAGGACATAAACCGAGCACTTCTACTGCTTGGTGTGGTAGGTAAAGGGAACATGTCCAATTAAAAACCGATGATGTTAGATAATCATAGATCAGTACTGTACCAGAGGGGTACTCTTCAGTCCCTGAAGCTCCACGGACGTACTGGCCGAGTGGGTACCTGCTTATGTCAGTGCAGGTATGAGATGAGGGAGTAAGAATGAAGCTGAGTTCTGCCCTTACCTGGGTGTTCGGCCCTGCTTATGTACCTGTGGGTTGTTAATGGAAAGTCGTACCTCATGCCTCAGTCTCCGCGAACAGATTCCCATGGTTGCTCCGAGATTTTGTTGGTGCGATGGGAGATGATCGTGCTGTAGGAAGACTGGATCCGCGGAACGTACACGCTTCATCCTGGGAATGGGCTTCCGGACTGGCTTTAACTGGATGGGCCGGTCGATTGAAGACATTCCGCGGAATGGGCCCATAATAGGAGCCCCCCAACTCGGGGCGCGAGGGTCTTGCGGTCCGAGTTAGTATCGACTTGCGCGGAAGTGATGACGGTTAGGCTCATATTTTTTAGAGAATGAGATTTGATGGGTGACGGTTGGACTCGCTTGATGGATGCCACGTGTTTCATTTTTGGGGGCGCTTTGGCTTCCCGAGAAATGGGTGGCAGAGTTGAAATGATGGGGCGCATTTAATGTTTTTGGTGGGAAACGTTTAGCTTCCCCCTTCCTCTCCCCCTTTTTGTTTAAATCTGCTGCGACTCGCCCTTTTGGACATCCTTTCATTTTTGAAAAATTTCTTAAGTCGTGGGTGCTATTGTTTCTGGGGAAGCTGTTTCTTTGCTGGTGGTTCTTTGATAGTGCTTCTTTGTTAGTGCTTCTTCACTTGCTGATTTATCTCTGGTAAGTTTCCCTTCGTTATTTGCTTTTGATGTCGAATACATTGCTGCTTTCTTGGTTCAGCTTCCATTTTTGAGATGCTTAGTGTTTTCTGTCATTGCATATGCCTGGTTCTTTCTGTGCTGGCATTTTGGTTTAGGGTTTAGTTTGCTTGTGCTTGTTTGTTTTTCTTTTTCTGATTTGGGGGAAGGTAGGGTAGAGAATGAGCACCTTGCCGTGCCGGAGAGTATGTTGATGAGAGCTTGGCCCCCCTTTTTTCACTTTCAGCGTTATTGTAATGGGGAAGTTTAAGAAGGATTTTCAGGAGTTGAGGCGACCACGCCCTCTCCGGGGTAGGCACGAGGAATTGTCGTACGGGTGGATTGAGCCGGAGGTTTTTGATGTGCCTTCCATTATCCGCGGAGTTCACATTGAGCGGGCGAAAGACATCATTGAGTTGACTGAGGATGGTTTCGAGGATCATGAGTACAGACTTGAAGAAGCTTCCGCGGACGAAAGAGTATGTATGGCCCGACACCAGAACACACCACATTTCCTGTGGATGTATGAAGAGTTTTTCACTCGTTTGGGGGTTAGGTTGCCTTTTTCGTCTTTTGAGAGAGAATTGATGAAGTTGTGTTGTTTTAGCCCGACCCAGGTTCATCCGAACGGGTGGGCGTAGATTCGAGGATTTCAGATTGCTTGTGAGAGGTTCGGAATGAGGGCTTTTCCCCACACGTTTCTGAGCTTGTATACCCTGATAAATCCGAAGGGGTCGGCGGTTCCTGGAACGAAGTTTAGGTATCGCAGCTGGCATACCTTCAAGAGTGTTCCTGGTACTCGGGTTTTCTCATGGTGGGAAGATTCTTACCAAGAATTTAAGTGGAAATATTTCAAGGTTTTTTCCGAGCATGGGCGTAGGGCTTTCTGGGAAGTGGATCAAGACACGGTGGATATAGTGTACTGTTACTGGAATAGGAATATTCAACATTACCGTCCACCCTGCCTCTCCGAGGAGGAACGTGCCGAAAGAAATTTCTTTATAACGCTGACGCGAGATGGGCCCCTCAAAGTTAAGGAAGTTGTGGAGAATCCGAAAGCAGGGTTATACTTAGGTAGATCCTGTTTCTTCTACACTTGTTTCCTCCCGTGGATTTTTCTGTACCGCGGAACTACTCCTCAGATGCATGATTATATTTTTTTTTATGTATTTTATTTGTGTGATTTTGTTCGCAGATTCCAGATTCCGCGAAGCTATGAAGAAATTTGACAAGTTGAAGGAGTTTCACCGATCTTTGGTTGCATCTGCGCGGGAAGAACTACGGGCGATGCGGGAGGAGGCAGGTGGGGGAAGCGAACCTCCGGAAGGAAATGAAGAAACCGCGGGCGATGCTGTACCTGCCCGTGCCTCCTCCGTGGTGTCCATCCACTCTTCTACAAGGAAGTCTGGCGGTCCATCTCCTCCACAGAAGAAACTAAGGAGTTCTATTCCTCCTTCGCCTGCTGACAAACGTTGCGTCCCGGTTGGTCGTGCTTGCAACGCGGCGTGGCCTCGAGATGTTGATTTTTTTTCAGAGTTCAAGAGCTTCCTACTCCGTGGGAATCGGGGAAGGGAATTAGAAGGGGTGTCACCCGGAGCTGCTTTGGGGCAAAGTCTTCGTCATCTGGGGAAGGCCGTTGGGCTTATGACTTATGCTCTGGACGTGGGTATTGATTCTGACGAGGTGGATGTTTGTAGGGAAGAAATTTCTGTGCTGAAGGAGGAGGCTGAGCGTGCTGCTGCGGAGAATAGAAAGTTGGCTGCTCAACTAGCTGCTTCAGAAGAAAGGGCTGCTATGCTAGTATCTAAAGTCGACCAAGCTGTTCGAGAGACGGAATGGATGTCTGCTGAGGTTGCTAGGAAGGATGCATTGCTGGTGGAGAAGGAAAAGCTTGTGGAGG
>QANU01031477.1:0-44384 GCA_003254905.1 Nissolia schottii
TCTGACGTCACTGCACTAACCATAAACTCATGCTTTGCTACGCTGCTTCAAAACCTGTAACTGAAGGGGAAGGTGAGGGGTGAGAATTCTGGGAGGAGTCGCAAGGAGAGGCCGTTCGCACGGCGACATGGGACACTTCAAAAAATTATGGCATGCAGATGCAATACATAATATATATATATATATATATATATATATNATATATATAACAAGCATAAAACATTTCTATAATAACTTTATACATAAAAGCATTTGAAAATATAACATAATTATTAGGGAGTTTCTCTAGATAGACGTTTCAAGCATTATGGTTTAACTGTTCCTGAATATCCAGGCTTTACGGTTTTGCCCCTAGTCTACATGACATGATACATGACATCGAGCATCACATGCTGCCATGTCTGGGCTTTACTGTCTTTCCCCTAAATCTACATGAATCCTATTCTACTTTATGATCGTACAAGATATACTAGGGCCAATGTGGACTGTCACCAACTTAAAGTTCTATCCTAAGTATACTCCCATGAAAACAGTTTCAAATACATAACATAACCATCACAACATAATCCTTATCATAACATGACTTAATATACTTAAGTGTTTTATTTTGGAAAAATAAAGATAGATTAAGATCTCATGTTTAGGGAGGTTTCCAGATAAGAGAGGTGCGTCACAATGAACATCTTAAGTACCAAGTCTTGTCCTTAGCCAGAACCTTTCCTTGTCATAAGTCTTCTCCCACCAAAATCTTTCCATAACCATTATCTTTTATTAAGGGTTATTTTAGCTAAATAATATGAATATGTATATCGCTTAATGTTAATCATACACACACAACATAAATATATTTAATGCAATAAAATGTGGTCTCATGTAGTTCTAAAAATAGTTTCATGATTTTCTAAAAATAGTTTCATAAATACCTATCTCATTAATAAATATTTTCTAAATAAATAATCATGAGAGAATATCTAACTGAATAAAAGAATAACTAACTTCATAAATATGTAATTAAAATAATAAATTTCACCTCCTAAGATTTTATAAAACATGCATAAATAAAATAATGCTAAAATAAATAAAATTAATAAATAACTTTTTAAAAATAACTAAATGGTCTAAAATAGATCATGAAGAAAGTCACTTACCTGAAAATGATTGAAGGCTAAGGAGCACGGGAGCTCCTGACACTTTACGTGGAGGCACTGCTTCCACACGAACAGAAGACGAGAGGTATAGAAAAGAGTAAAATATAACTAGAGCAAAAAGTCTCACAAAAGTATGACTTCTCAAGCTCTTGGAGTGAATTAGCAAGTCTAGACACTCACGGGAAACCTCTATATATAGGGGGAGGAAGAGATGCCTCGTCTCGCGCGAGATGACCCCGTGTGAACATCGTCTTGCACGAGATGAGCTCTAGAAATCACTTTTGCTCTCCTGCGATATCATCTCGCGCAAGACGTGCCCTGTGACTAGCTTATTGCGTAAGATGCTTCCTGCATCTCACGCGAGACGCCCTTCTTCTTTTTTCTTTTTTTTTTTTCCTAAGGGTCATTACAACTAAATTTCATTGCTAACATACATTTTTCTTGTAGTGATCCAAAGTATTAGAGTCTCACATTTACTAGGAGATAAAGTTTGAGTACAAGTATAAGGCATTCTTCATCTCATAAACTAGTTTTTAGGATTGAGTTAAACTACTTAATTCTTAATTCAAGGAAGGTTAACCACACCAAATCTAAACTACAAGCTAATAGACCCCGGATCATCAAGTGATTCTGTATGTTCCATTTTTTTCTTTATTGGAATCGGGTTTTATCCTTGTTATATTCTTAGAGTAGGGATTAATTTGGTTATCTACGGAATCATTGTATCAGTGTTTGTGAAATGCAATTTTCAGCTATCCCTACGCTACAGCTGCTGGAGATTTCTAGTCACTTGACTTTCTCTTTTAAGCTACCAATCAAATGATTACATTTTGTTAGGCGTTCCAACGTGAGTTTTCTGTGTTATATCCTCTGATTAATGAGTTTAAGAACAGAGGAAAAGAACCTTGATATGTAGGACCCCTTCAGGATTTTGTATTAGCGTAAACAACTCTTCAATAGGGACTTGCTCCAGGCTGAACAAAGTGTAAAAACAACCTTTAATTAATTGATTGTATGGGGATGAGGTGGATAGAATTATTTAGGATTAAATTATTATTTATTATTGCCACTCAAAGCACGTGGGAGTGGAAGAACAAAACAGCAAATCCAGCACAACATTACAAACACATGTATATCACAGTCATACATATCATAACATTAATTTCTTGATCAAGCCCCGTTAGTTGGACTTGCAGGTTGGAAGAGGGGGCCCGCACAAGCACTTGTTATGAGCATATGAAGACACATCGAACCTCTGTAAGTTGCCACCCTGAGGGATCTCACCGCACAGGCTGTTGTAACTAACATTGAGCTTGTGCAGGGACTTGAGCTGAGTCAGCCCCTGAGGGAGCGTCCCATAGATGTTGTTGTTCCTCACATCGATCGTGTTCAACTCCGACGACAGCCCCACCTTCCCGATATCAAAGGCCAGCTTATTCCTCGCCAGAATGATCTTCTGTGTGTTCTTATTTGCTCCAAAAAACACCGACGCATCGCCCTCTAGATTGTTCGTCGAAAGGTCCACGAACGCCAGGTTCAGTGCCTTCAGCGTCGCCGGAATATTCCCCGACAGCTGGTTCTGATTCACCGTCAGCGACGTGAACTGCTTCGAGAACGACCCGTACGACGCCGGGATCTCGCCCGAGAGGCGGTTACCGGTGGCCGTGATCCCAACGAGGTTGGGGAGGGAGGAGAGGGACGCCGGGAGAGGGCCGGAGAGGCTGTTGTAGGAGAAGTCGACGGTAACCAACGTCTTGATGTTTGAGAGGAAATCGGGTATGGCGCCGGAGACGTTGGTTTTGGAGATGTAGAGGTAGCGGAGCTTGGTGAGGTTTCCGATGGAGGGGGAGATGGGGCCGGCGAGGTTGTTGATGCCGGAGAGGCTGAGGTAGAAGAGGGAAGGGAGGTCCCCGACGGAGGGAGGGATGGGGGTGGCTTTGGGGAGGGTGAAGCCGGAGAGGTCGAGGTCGTTGACGCGGAAAGTCTGGGTGTCAGTGTCGCAGGAGACGCCCTGCCAGTTGCCGTCGCAGCAGTCGGAGGCGGCGTTCCAGGAGGAGAGAGCGGCGGGGTTGCCGAACTCGCTCTTGATTCGGAGGAGCGCTGCCTTGTCTTGGGGGTTGCATTTATCGGCGGAGAGTGCTGGTGGTGACAGGAGAGACGCGGTTAGGATTAGGAGGAGCGTCATGGTTGGCGGTGTTGCCATCATCTTGATGTGGTTTTTAGGGGAGTGAGTGAGTGAGAGGTGGAGGTGGAGGAGGAGGATGGTGTCGGTTTATATAATTAGCTGAGAGTGAGATGTGTCAAGCCGTCTCTTTGGAATGGATATTGCTCTCTCTTTCAACTTTCAAGTGATTGAATTTCGTCTTATTCCTCATCACAGCTCATTAATTTATTGTCGGCATATACTGTTGGAAGTTTTTATTTTGGTTGACAAAGGGGCAATTCATTTGATTTATTCAATATAAATCCTCATTATTCCGTTTTAAGTCAAGGATATATATTCACAGTTTTTTCTGAAAAATATTAGTTTTACATTATATTTATGATTAAAAATACAATTCTAAAAGTAGCGGTACATGGCCCGACGTGTTCGTCATGAGAGGATTTAAATTTTAACATAAATAAAATAAGAAAAATGCTACCTAAACAACAATTAATGACAACTTATTTACATACATATTTTACATTATTTGGGTTGGCCCACAAGCAATAAAAAATATTTTCTTGCTTTCTCTCACTCCTAGTGTCCCTCTTCTCTTCCGATCACTCTCGTTTTCTCTTTCTCTCACTCATAGATCAAGAACTTTTTATCTCACTTATAGACCAAAAACAATTTCTTGTTTTCTCTCACTCTCTGCTTCTTCTTGCATGCTCGTCCAAACTCCTTGTCACCTCATAGCTCCTTCGAGTTCGTCAGCGCCCATTCGTCGTCTCCTTGCTCCTTTGGGTTCATTAGCACGCGTTCTGTGTTGCCACCTTGCTTCTTCAGGTTCGTCAGTGTCTCCTTGCTCCTTTGATTTTAAGCACATTTTCGTCATCTCCTTGTTCCACCTGTATCTTCGTGTTTGTAAACTCTTTCGGGTTTAGGTACGTGTTGTCCTTCTTCTTGTTCTACATGTTCTTCTTTTTCATCATTTCTCTATTTTGTGTGTAATGTTGGTTTGTCACTACTAGAATGTTGGTTTCTCAATTTTGTAATGCGTGTTGGTTTCCCAAGGCAATAATGTTGGTTAGTCACTATTAGCATGTTAGTTTCTTTGTTTTATAATGTTGGTTTCTGATTTCTTTGTTTTATAATGTTGATTTTTTTGTCTGGTGATGCTTGTTTCTTTGATGCTCGTTTCTTTGGTATTTTAATGTTTTTATTTCCAGGTCTCACAATATGACAAGTCGTGATTCCACTTCTGGTTCAACATGACATAGGTTGTGCAAATGCGGTGACAAGATGTTGGTGTTGACATCTGGGTCAACGAAGCCAAATGTCGAAAGAAAATTTTGGAGATGCCCAAATTGGAGATTAAGTTTTGTTAGTGAGACTTTAAGCTTGTGGTTAATTGAAGATCACGTCAACCACTTTATGTTAGATATATTATTTTTTAATTCATTCAGGAAACTGACAAGAGTAAAACATGTAACTTCTTTCAATGAGTTGATGAGTCAGAAACTGAGAGCTATATGGAACATGCGCATGATCAATATGCAAAGAATTTTTCACTTAGCAATGCAATGGATGAAGAAATGAGTACAAGAATCATGAAACTTGATAAGAACGCAACTTGTGAGGAAACTAGGGTAGCTATGCTTCTTTGGTTGGGGTTAATCAATTTTGCAATGTATTGTATTGCGTGTGTCTATGTCCTTGAAAGAATGTAGATTCATGATAAGTATATGTGGACTTAGAATAATCCAATGCACATAGTGTATACAATTCGCATAATCCATGTTCACTTGTTTCTGTTGCAACACTTGTTTCTATTATAGTAACCTGTTGGTTTCTTTTTATGAACATGTTGGTTTCTTCTAAGTACGCATGTTGCATAATATAATACAACAACAAAGGTATTCATGAGAAGTTCTCAAGTTAGTACATAAACACAAGAGTGTCGCACAATATCCACAAATAATGAGACCAACAAAATACTATATAATGTAACCTCTATAGACATATAAACCAAACATGCACTTACATAGAGAAACTAACACGGTAACACAAATAAACCAACATGCTAAAACAATGATAAATAAGCAAAAACAAAACACCATCTTAAATCGTACACCAACCTATAAGAACATTCAAACCAACATATAAAAAAATAAGATACTAACACCACAACATCCACAAACAATGAGATCAACCCAACCTCTGTAAACAGATAAACCAGCACACTTACACAGATAAACCAACACGGTAACACAAATAAACAAACATGCTAAAACAATGACAAATATACAAAAACAAATCACCAACTTACATCACATACATCAACCTATCAGAACACGCAAACTAATTAACATCTAAAAAAAAATGACACCAACACCACAAACAATGAGACCAACCCAACCTCTGTAGATAGATAAACCAACACACTTACACAAATAAACCAACACGGTAACATAAACAAACCAACATGCTAAAATAATGGCAAATATACAAAAACATGCAAACCAACATCTAAAAAAATAACACACCAATATCTTAGAACAAAAACCAATAACTATGAACACAGAAACCAACAACTAAACTAATAACAAACTAATATCAACTTCAAACATACACACCAATAAATATGCAGAACCAAACAAGCATCGCCAAATACACAAATCAACTTCCAAAGAGCGATAAACCAACGTAAAAAATAGAGACCAACAACCTATGACATACAACAACAAAGAAATGAATAAAATACAAGAACAACGTAAGGAAGGTTTAGGGTTTAGGAGGAGGGGGGCAAGAAGCACGTGTACCTATTGGATGTTGTGATGGAGGACAAGTTATTGATGACGACGACCTGCCACAATGAAAAGCTAGTGCACGCAGGAGGAGCAACTGTCGAAGGTTATGTGAGTGAGAGATCGAGAAAGTGAATCTGAGAGTGAGAGTGAGAGTGAGACATACAAAGACAAGAGGAAGAAGGAGAGAGACAGATTTGTTTGTTTTATTTTTTATGGGCCTTACACAAATACAATACACTAACTGCATGTATCTTCTACCTCATTCATACGTTATCAAATATTATTATTAGGTTTTGTTGTTCACCTAGCAAAAACGATAAAATAAATAAATAAAAATTGTTTGCATTTAAACGTAGATGATATCTACTACTCTTTTTCTTGAGTAATGCTTTTTACCTCGATAGCCATTTACTTGAACAGTGCACAACAATAAGTTTAAAAAATAAAAAGGAAATAAATTATATTTAAGTAGATGGCTTAAAATTGTCGTCCGTTTTCTTTTGGTGCGTCCTTTCATGAGCAACTGTTTCGACAATTAATGATTTTTAAATTTTAATGCACATTCAATCTTGTCTCTTTTTTTTTTTCTTTTTTTTTTTTTGTTTCCCTAACCATTGGTTGGTTTATATGTATTACTCGCTATGAATATTTATTCAAACAATTGTCAACAATTTACATACTTTTCATGCATATGGTAACTATTCTTTTTCTCTAGAAATATTTTATTTTATTATTCATAGTTAATAATACTGATTGCTGCCGTGGTTTCTAAACCTTTTGTATATGTGAAACAAACCTTAGGCTGATATATTATTATGGTATGCAGCTGTCTGGTATACATCATGGCATACGCAATTGCCTGAAAGATACTTGCAGCAATTGATGACCATTTGTTTATTTTCAGACTCAGTGAATTTTACTTTCCTTAATATTCAAGAGAAATGTTAATAAGCATTAATGCATGGGGTGCCATTTTTTCGTGGGTCAAATTGTTGGCGGGGAAAATGTTCAAATAATCTATGATTTTAGATGGGGAGTTGCTTGTGTGAGTTGTTATGGTAGGCATTGGTATCAACTAGCACATATAGAACTAGCCCTCTTATCTTATTCCTGCACACGGTTCGGCCTTTTGATTTTGTGACGCCTTTGGCATCGATTTCATTTAATTAATGGAACTAGCCCAAGAAGACTTGTTCTCTAAAATTGATTTGGTACGATAACAAACCGGCTGATATAACTACGATCATACGCTTCTCTCATTCACATATCATATATATAGTAGTTGACACCTGGTTAAACGTTGTTTTGACCATGCAATCTAGTCAAACGTGGTTGTAATTTGGTGAGCTGCCAATAGCATATTTGTGTGCTAACACATGGGATAGTTTCATGAAAAATGTTATATTCTCATTCAAAATTAACCTAAAAATATTAAATGGAGTAGAAAGATATACCTTTTCCAATTCCATTCTGATCATAAATTTCCAGCTTTAATATTCTCTATTTATCATGGGGAGCTCGAAGATCTAATAGGTCGCCAAAATTTGCGATGTGACTAGAAGGTGAATGAGTTTAGACAATGACAATGCGAGCAATCATCAAAAAGAATGTTGGCGACGATAGGACGGGTCGAAGTCGATGATGAGCAATAGGCAACAGAAACCAGCTTGAAGAATGATCGCTAGTCGAATGGAGTAAATGCGTCGACAAGGATGTGTCGCGATCAATGGATTAGGAGAAGTATATTAAGTCAAGATTGTCCCGAATGTGAAGAAATTAACTTAAAGAATGATGGTCACAATAGAGCAACAAGAATCATCTACAAGGCTAGTGTTGCGACATGATTAATTTAAGAGTTAGTGAAGGAAAGTATTAACACGATTCAAATAAAGTATTTTGGAGGGAATGGTTACCAACAAACACCTCTATCAAGGTACACTTCCCATCTGAGGTGGTGCACAAAGAGCAATAACTACCATCTTCAGGATTTGACGCGCACATGACAGACACATAATAGTAACCACTACACGTATGTATTGTGCATGGTGGTTAACTGCTTCTGATTTTTCGGACCACAACCGGTTGGGTGGCAACCGTTGTCAGAGCGGGGAGCAATGGTTATAGGTTCTGAACCTTTATAAATAGGGGACTTAAGGAACAAATAAGAGGTGGTTCATTGATTACCAAATACTCGCAAGTCCCCTGACGATGAAAATAGTACACGTATAGAAACCCAGTGTATGTCACCTCTCTTTACTTTTCTGCACTTTATTTCTCGTTTTAGTAGGAATAGTTCCTTTACTTTATTTTCCTTATTCAAACTCTTCTTCTATTTTTATTGCTTAAATCCCTATTTTTGTAAGGGAATTGTATTTCGAAATCACTTATTAGTAATCATCAATAAAGCATTCTGATTTCACTTCTCCATTTCTTGCATTCTAAATTCAAGCTCCTATTCTTTACCGATAACTTATAATCAATTGTCCCGTTTTTAAAACAATCTTTTACATTAGCGCTAAGTAATTCTTTTTAGAATTATTTCGTGTGAAACAGAGTGAGGGTTTAGGATTGGGTGAGAGCGGATGTCTATGTTCGAGAGGCTCAGGTAGTCCACATGGTGGTCAACGCTGCCGCCATCGTAGCTCACGCCCTGCCACGTGTTGCAACAGTCGGTGGCTGGGTACCACGTGGACAGGGCAGTTGGGTTGTGCAACTCTTTCTTGACTCGGAGGAGTGTTCTGTTGTCTTGAGGGCGGGACCTCTTTGAGAGTAAGAGTGAGAGTGCTTCCTGTGCGATGGACAGTAATGTTGTTAATAGAATCAACAAGCGGAATATGGACATGGTTGCCACTGAAACCTGAAAGGAACTTAATGGTTTTAATTAATTTGAATCGGATTTGGTTGTTTGGGTTGTGAAATCATGAAGCAAAGTGGTTGGTTATAACTTATATAGTTGCCCCAACTTGGCTTGGAGTTCCATGCATGTATGTTCAAGTTCCTGTAATGTCCATGAGGTAAAATACCGTGTCCTTGATCGAGAAAAGCTAGCTCATTGGTTCACCGAAGCAATTACAAAACTTGTGGGATTGATGTGCTGTGCTAGCTGCGTCCGCCACATGTGTGTATGTACTTCTTTCCTTTTTGTTTAATCTAGTTTCAATATAACATTAACAACTAACATTGTCTTACCATCGGCTGTTTCTTTTTTTTTTTTTTTAGTATCAAATTTAAAATAATATAACTTTTCTTTCAAGACAAGTTCCACACAAGTAAGTTAGTTTCAAAATTAAACGAATTCTTAAATAAAATGATTTAAACCTATTACCTTATTTTGAATTTTGAAGTATTTTAATTAATTTTGCTCGATAACTTAAAATGAGTTTCAATTTATAAAGAGTAAAACCAAGGAGTCTCAAGAGAGGTCATGGGCATATTTTATATATAGTATATATCTCCTCAATATCCTAGTTGAGTCACACGTTAATCATCATATATATATATCATCTTAATATAAGAAGACTGAAAGAAACTTATAAGATTTGATGAGGAATTCTTTCCAACTCTCAGAAGCTTGTGTTATCTCTTATCTGAGTCCATTGCAGATGGTTTCTTTTGGCCACTTGAACTATATAATGTGTTAGCTTTTGGGAGCCCATCTAGAGAAAACTAAAACTGCGGGCCATAATCAAGTTGAGGCAATGCAGCTGGGAGCACTTGTTATGGAGTAGCTCACATCCAACGAGCCAGGGAGCGTCCAAGTAGATCTGCTCCAGTTGCCGCAGCTGCGGGAGGGAGGCCGGAGAGGCCGATGAGGCTCTTGGGTTGCCTAAGTCTTTCTTGATTCGGAGGAGTGTCCTCTTGTCTTGAGGGTGGTGATGGACAGCAACTAGTAATGTTTGGAAGAGGAATATGGACATGCCTGCCATTGAATTTTGAAAGGAGGTTTTAATTTGAATACCTATATATATAGGAAGACATTATCTCAAGACTGGAAGCAACTTGGAAGATTTGATGACGATTTCTTTTGTCTCTCGACCTTCTATTAGCTTCTGGGAGCGTAGCTAGTAGCCAGAGAACTCTAATTCTGCGGGCCATAATCAAGTTGAGTAAACGAGTCAGATGTGTTTTTTAGCTTGACAAAGACAGTCTCAAAAATTACCCCCTTTATGGGCGTTAACCCTTTTTTTATTTAAGTTGAGGGATTCGTTTTATTACAATAACTTAAAGCCATTGAGCAAACACTCGGTAAGGTGTAGAAATGCCTCACCAAAATTTGTCTTACTTAAAAAAAAAAAACAAAAAAAAAACAAAGGGTACTTAACCCTTCAAATTTTACGCCAAAACATAAGCTTTCCTTACAAACATAGCATCATTCCTGCTAAGTGTATGTCAGATTACAGTCATTAGATGCCTAGTTACAAAAATAACCCTAACAGATAGCCATCCAAGCCATATGACCTTACAAGCACTTCATTGGTCCTCATATTTACGACTCTAAGGAATCTTGATTAGCCTCTAGACCAAACCTCGCCTATAACCCCATCAAACTACAAAATTTTGTTATGGGCGTTAAAGAGTAACGTTATGAAATATCATATTAATTCACATCTCATTCATTATTAAATAAAATTTAAATTTTAGGTGATATGTAGACTCTATTGATATCTCATCTAACAATAAATTATATTTTTCTTTCTCTTCTATGTTTTTTGTTTTCATTTTTTTAACTAAAACTAGTAAGAGCATTTCCAAGATGAATATATGTGTGAAGAGATGTATGTTTTTTTATGCGCATAAAGAGTGATTCTCTAACGTGTAAATTTGATTGTGTGCATATTCTTACAGTTAATTTTTTTTTTCAACATGACTTGTTTAATAATAAAAATGCACCTATGATCAAATCATCTGCTTATAAATTAGACAACCTCTTCTAAGACAATGCACACATACAGAGAATGTTAAGATTGAACTGTAGGGAATAACTCCAACTCGCCACTATTCTATGAGCACTATCCAATCAATTAGATGGAAGTGGATTAGTGGTGGAAAAAAAAATATCACCACTTCGGTTGATGACAGCAAAACTCAATTATTAGACAATACCATTATGAAGACATTATATCTGTGGTCCAATCTGTCTTGTTCCTCTGAATAACACCATCCAACCCCCCACACTTATTTTCCCAACACCGAACCCATGGAAAAACCAAGTCCTCTAGAGTTTCTTTCTGTTATTGTTCTGCTTCTTTTCTTTCTTCACGTCTCCAACTATGTGGCAGGGGCAGCCCCATCAAAAGAGTCCATCTATGGCACTTTCCTTAAGTGCCTACAAAGCCACACAAACCCACCACACCAAGTGTCCAACATTGTCTACACCCAAACCAACCCATCCTACTCCTCTGTCCTCAAATCCTCTGTTCGAAATGCAAGGTTCAGCAACCCTTCCACGCCAAAGCCATCACTTATTGTCACCCCTCTTCATGAAAACCAAGTACAAGCCGCTGTAATTTGCGCCAAAGGCATTGGTGTTGAACTCAAAATCAGGAGCGGGGGCCATGATTTTGAGGGCATCTCATATGTATCTCAGGTTCCCTTCATCATCCTTGACATGTTTCGGTTTCAGAATGTGACCGTGGATGTAGAAAACGAGGTCGCTGTGATCCAAGCCGGTGCCACCCTTGGACAAGTTTACTACAGGATTTGGGAGAAGAGTAAAGTCCATGGCTTTCCTGCAGGGGTTTGTCCCACTGTTGGTGTTGGTGGCCACTTGAGTGGAGGAGGCTATGGCAACATGATCAGAAAATATGGTTTATCTGTTGATCATGTCATTGATGCTAAGATCGTTGATGTGAAAGGTAGGATTCTTGACAAGAAGGGGATGGGGGAGGATCTTTTCTGGGCCATTAAAGGAGGTGGTGGAGCAAGTTTTGGAGTCATATTGTCATACACAGTTAAGCTGGTTCCAGTGCCAGAGAAGGTTACTCTGTTTCAGGTTGACAGGACTTTGGAGCAGAATGGCACCGACGTTGTTGTGCAGTGGCAGCAGGTTGCTCCACACACGGATGAGAGGCTTTTCATGAGGCTGGTCTTGCAGCCTGTGATGAAGGGGAAGAGAACCATTAGAGCCTCAGTTATGGCTTTGTTTCTTGGAGGTGCTGATGAGCTTGTCACATTGTTGGAGAAAGAGTTCCCTTTGCTTGGTTTGAAGGAGGAAAATTGCAATGAGATGAGGTGGATTGATTCTGTGCTTTGGTGGGCTAATTACAATGATGGATCCTCGCTTAACGCACTTCTTGACAGAAGCCATTACACGGTGCATTTCACCAAGAAGAAGTCTGATTATGTGCAGGCACCAATTCCCAAAGATGGGTTGAACTTGATATGGAAGAAGATGATCGAATTGGGAAAAGTTGGTCTTGTTTTCAACCCTTATGGAGGGAGAATGAATGAGATCCCTTCTGATGCAACACCGTTCCCTCACCGTGCTGGGAATTTGTACAAAGTTCAGTATAGTGTGACATGGGAAGAACCAGGAGCTGCTGCAGAAAAGAATTTTGTGGGTCAGATTAGAATGCTATACAGTTACATGGCTCCATTTGTGTCCAAGAATCCAAGGAGTGCCTACTTGAATTACAGGGACCTTGATATTGGTATCATGAAGACAAATGGTAAGGATAGCTACCAGGATGGGGAGGTTTATGGTGTCAAGTATTTCAAACAAAATTTCGAGAGGTTGGTGAAGGTTAAGACTGCAGTTGATCCAGAGAACTACTTCTGGAATGAACAGGGTATCCCAACACTTGCAAGCAAGGCATAGGGGAACCTAACCGGTAAAATCAGATTTGATTAATTAATTCATTTGTTATTAGAATTCGTTACGGTGGATTCAGATATCCTTGCTGTTGCGCTATTGTTATTACAGTGTGGAACTTGAGTGCGTAGTTCAATAAACTAGATGCTTGCAGCCGTAGTTCCTTTCTTTCCTTAGCTGCTTTTTATCCATCATTTATCAAGTCATAATCACAATGAAGTTTTTAATCCGTGCATATAACTTTTTATATCTTTTGTCAGCTCATAAATTGTCTTATATGGGGGAAAAAAACAGGCAATGGCCAAAACAAATGCATACTTAACATTGGGTTCGCTACATTAAGTTCTAAAACCCACTTTTGTAAACAAATAAAATCATGAAAAATTCTTTTATGCACACATTTACACCATAATACATATCCTTAATTTTTATTGCTTTCTCTTTTAAGATTGATTATGTTTATGTGGCGCATATAATTATTTGCTCAATGCGATGAAAAAGACGTGTATATTTCGTAAAAAAATCACAAGCACGCAGCGGAAATAATAACATTTTCCGTTTGAATTGAACTTACGAAAAAAATATAATATATGACAAACAATATATTCAAGAGTGCAAAAATTAAATAGGTAAAAAAACAAATAGAATATACTCTAATTTTTAACGTGAAAAACCCTCAAGTGAACTGGATAAAAAATCACCGTGCCTAAAAATTTCACTATAAAATATCAATGAGTATAACAAAAAGGTTCCACAAAAGAATCTCAAAGAAAAAGGTCTACTCACTAGTAAAATAGTGAAATAAATAATAGAGCAACACACTCAAAAAATCTACACAAATAATACAATTAAATAAGAGATAAAAATATTCTAAGATAAAAGTATATGCAAGCAAAAACTGCTGAAGATGATGTTGTTGTTGTGCATGTGTGTATTTTTTTTTATATAACATAATAATAGTTAAGATAATAAATAAAATAAATGTTGAATCCAATTTAATAAAAACAATGGTGTATAAAAGAATCACTCTAAAATCATTCTTCAGTCTTAACATAATAATTTTAGTATTTTCAAATTTTGATTTTTGACATGACATCTTCAGGTTTTTTTTTTATAGACGTCAAAGAAAAAAAGCATTTTATCTTTAGGTTAAATTGACTATTTGTTCTTTATAATTTTACTTTAAAATTATTTTGCCTATATAATTTAAAATTGTTTAAATAAAATTATATACTTTTTATATGATAAAATTTTATACTTTCTAAACGAATTGCCCGTGTGAAAATTATTTGAAAATTATACAGTTATGTATTATCATTTTAACAAAACTTCATTTTTAATTATAATATTTTAAAAGTTATATATCTAATATTATATGATTGAATAACATTATAAACTTTTACACAAATAATATATAAAAACTAAACTAACATTTCTTATCTCTATTTCTATAAAGGCAATGGAAATCAATTGTTTTTGGACACGTTACAAAAATTTCTCATAAACCCTTAACGCACACGAGATAGTTTTTATACATTACATTATGACACTAACCACTTCACGTATCAAACACTAACTTGTTAACAGCAATTTCTTTAAGGAAGAAAAAATAGGAAGAGAGGATTACTGAGAATGGAAAGTGGTTCAACTCGAGGGGCTAGCATTTTATCACCCTAAAATGGCCTTACCCAAAAAGGTCTGATTCATTTTAGTGTTATACATTGTGTTAACACACATTTATTTATTGTTAAATAAAATTTTAATGACTTTCACACAGTTACAATTCATGCACATCTCACTTAGTGGTAGATGATTATGTGTCAACAAGATATATATTATATGCTAAAATTAATATAAATAATGTTTTCTATTATTTTTATACATGAAAAAGACATAATTCAAACAAATGCTGCTCTGATTTTACTATAAATTTTTTTTAAAATAATAATAATAATAATAATAATAATAATAATAATAATAAAATCCTTTAGTTGACAAAAGGGATTATTCATTTTTTTTTGGTTACAGAAAGGGACCATTACATAAAGCGACCATTCATGATTCATTTGATTTATTCGATATAAATCATTACTCATTATTATATCTTTTTTGATCACGTGACTAGACAAGTCAGTTTCATATAACTTTTTAAATTTTGTTTTATAATTTCAACCGGTATTGAAAGGCTGAGAATATTATTCACCAGAAAAAGCGGGGAAAACTGAGAATATCATTTGCACATACTAAACAAAAAGTTATTCCTTGTAATCCTTTTGAATTATCACCTTTTTTAAAGAGGTGTTTGTTATTAAAAATGATTAAATCTTGTATAAAATTTTAAAATTATTAAAGATAAATATATCTCTTTTACTAAAATTTTATTCACCACTTTTTTATTTTTAAGTATATTAAAATTTTAATATATTTAAACATAATATTATATTTAAATATATTAATTTTTTAATGTAATGAAAGGATGAAAAAATGAGAGATAAAAACGAACAAATAAAATACAGCAAGAAAAATGAAACGATACAAACTCCCCACTTGCGCTTGCTATGACGCAGCAGAGAGGGAGAGAAATGTTACAATTATTATAATATATTTGTAGAAAATAAGAAATAATTATTTTATAAAAACATGAGTTTTATTATAAAAAAAAAGAAAATAAGAATATAATGAAACTCATATATTTTTTTATAAATAATTATCATTTATTGCTGAGAAATAAAACGTACATCCTCGTAACATTTCTCTTATTTAAAAAAAGAAGAAAAAAAACATGAGACAGTACATGCATGAGGCATGGGTGAATTATTGGCGAGGGCGGGGGGCAACAAGGCGAGTTAAACAACTTGCAGAACCAATTGAGAAAGAGCACGCGCACGTGCCTGAAACATTAGGGGGCCCCATCAGCGACCTTCTTGCAGCTGCTGGGAAGCGGGGGGCCGCACAAGCACTTGTTATGAGCAAACGACGTCGCATTGAAGCTCTGCACCTTCCCACCCTTGGGAATCTCGCCGCACAGCCTGTTGTAGCTCACATCCAAGCCATCCAAGTCATTGAGCGCCGCCAGCCCCGGAGGGAGCCTCCCGAAGATGCGGTTGTGGCTCAAATCCAGCGTCCTCAAGTCCTTGGAGAGCCCCACTTTGCCGAGATCGAAAGCCAGCGAGTTCCTCGAGAGCCGCATCTCGGTGGTCCATTTGTGGGACCCAAACAGCATCGAAGCGTCGCCTTCAAGCTTGTTACCAGACAAGTCGACGGTCACCAGGTTCAGCTTCCCCAGCGAAGCCGGGACCTTCCCGGAGAGCAGGTTACGCGAGAGCGTGAGCATGCGCAGGGGCTTCCCGAAGGAGCCCAAAGAGTCCGGGATCGAGCCGCTGAGCCGGTTGCCCTCCAGGCTGAGTCCCTGCAGCTTCCGGAGCCGCGGGAGAGAGGATGGTATTTTGCCGGAGAGCTTGTTGTCGGACAAGTCGAGGGAGGCGAGGAGCTGTAACGAGATGAGGTTTAAAATGGAATATCACAAGTGTTTCCACTCAATTTCAACAGAATTCAAGACTACTGCTAAGATTCAACACAGAATTCAGAAATAGCTATGGTTCTCTAACAGCAATTAAGCAACAGTAATAACAGAGTTCAGAATATGCACGACTCTGCGACAATTCCTGAGAATGATGATCCTGCGACACAGAGCCTAAGCTCGATCACCTGCGGCAGCCGCCTCCCCAACGAGCGCACCCGAGGGGGATAAAGGACGGCTGCTGGAGGTTGCGCCCCCTTCCGATGGTTGCTCCGCGGTCCTCACCTGCGGAACAGAGGAGATTAGCGAAGCTGGAAGAGATGAGTAAGAGAGATTAACAGAGAAGAAGAATTCACTCACTATACTCATGTCCCCTTCAGTGATGAATCCTCTCAGCTTTAAGCTCGGTTGCCTTGCTCGCTTGCTTCGGCGCCAACCCACTCCTTGTGCTATCGTGGCCACGTGGCCACTATCCTTAACGATTCTGTTGCGAGCTGTCTGCTGTTGTGGCTCGCGATCTTTGTTTGCTTCATTTCCTGCTTTACCCCTCATCTCTTGGTTATTCCCTTTTTTACCCTTGCTAGCCGTTACAGGAGCTTCAGTTCCGAGAGGAATTCGGGGATTTCGCCGGAGACGCTGGTGCCGGTGATGGTGAGGAACTCGAGTTTCTTGAGGTTGGCTATGGTTTTNTTGTACCGAGGTAGATACTTCGGAACAGGGCCGATGAGGTTGGGCATTGTCTCCAGCTGGAGTATTTGGAGGTAAGGGAGGTCGCCTACGGCGGGAGGGATGCGAAAGGGGCGGCTGTGGTTGTGCTCGGAGATGGAGAGGAAGTTGACGCGGTTGGTATTGCGGTCGCAGGAGACGCCGGACCATTAGCAGCAATGGACGGCTGGGTCCCACGGTTGAAAGGGGAAGGAAATGGTTAGGTTGCCCAGGGCCTTGTTGATTTGGAGGAGTACTTTGATGTCGTGCGAATGGCATTTTTGCTTCGTAGTAGTGGGGGTTGTTCTTGTTGATGATGATGAAGAATGGCATGTAATTAGGATTAGTAGGAGGGTGAATGCTGGGCGCAACTTCAGCCTAGTTGCCGCCATAGATGGTGGTACTGAGAATAGAGAAGAGGGAATATGGTGGAAAGAGTCTAATTTGATAGAGAAAAGTGTCGCATTTGATAAAATGAGTGTTCTTAGTATATTGAAAAATGTTAGAAGAAAGTCTTTATAATGACTTATGAATGAGTTTTTTACTCTCTTGTCCCTGTTACAGGAACTAATTTTCAAAATACTCCTATTTTAAAACATAATACATGAGTACCCCTTTCTGCTGACGTGGTAGGATTCGCTAACGCGTTTGGCGAATTCAGGTGCAAAAAGGCCAGGACGCTCTTTATTGTGTGCGCGGGGGGAATCCATCGGTTTGGACTTCGAATGGCCCAACCGGCTTGGACTCATGCGCGCGAGCCTAACTCCCTTCTCAACTCTTTTTACCAAAACAACTACTACTAAAAGTATATAAACACTTAAAAAGTTTGTGCTCTGACCAATGTGCTACTAGAGCTTTTGAAATACATAAGCTTTGTCCTACTCTCCCAAATACATTATAGATTGGTATTTATACAACCAAATTCTACAAATAAATATATGAATGCATGAATTAAAAAGGACAATAAATATATGAATGTATCAAATAAGCCTTTGTTAATATATAGATTTTATTAAAAATGAAAAAAATAGTATTTGCTCTTAATATACAGATTCTAGTCCAAACGCGTTGGCGAATCCTGCCACGTCAGCAGAAAGGGGGTACTCATGTATTATATTTTAAAACGGGAGTATTTTGGAAATTAGTTCCTGTAGCAGGGGCAACAGAGTAAAAAACTCCTTACGAATAGTGTGTCTTGATATATTACCTCCTGCTAATATCATTTATGTAAGTGTTGATATCATTTATCTTAAAGTTATTACTCGTTATACTAAATACATATCTTTTTTCTTTCTCCCTAATCTGATTTTGACTCTAAGGTATTTGTGTATATATGATGCTCAAATACAAAAAAAAAAAAAATATGTGTAAAATATAAATGTAGACAAAAGTTAACTTTATGATAAAAACACGAGTTCTATTATAAAAAAATATGAATATAATAAAACTCATGCTTTTATAAAAAAAATTAGTCTGTATTGTCCATATTTATGTTATAACCTTTCTTCCTCGATCAAATAACTTTATTCTTGAAAGATTTCAGAGATCGTTCAAATGTATCTTCGTGTAGTTCAACTCAATGGCATGTGATAATGATGTCGCCTTCTCTTTAGTCTTGAGACACGACTCGTGTAAGAAATGATTTTTATTCTTTTAAACGTGTTATGAATTGGGTTGGAATTAGCAAATATAAAAAATGTGGAAAGGAAATGTAGAGAGTCTTTTTTTTTTATTATTATTCGTTCGAAAATGTGAGATTGGGCCTTTGAGGTTAGGCATATTGGTGAGGTTCAGGTAGGGGAGGTTGCTCACAGAGAGTGGGATATGGACTGGGCTACGGTAGGTCCACCCCGTAAAGACTGAATTGGTAGTTAGTGCGATTGGGTGATGCGTTGTCACACACATGCACCTGGTTGCCATTGTTTTTAACTAATTCTGTGTATACTATAGTCTATCGTCAATTTCATTTCATAAATATTAGAGTGTAGCCCATTTATTAATTGGGCGTCGCTGACCCTATCCTTTTGGGTCAAGGTTTACACGATGGGCTAGGTTTCAAAGTGGATGTCATTCAGGCCCAACAATTCTAACTTGTAGGTAGTCCCGTAATATCATAGATTCATGGAAGATTTGTATATATTACACAGCGTTGGAACTTGCAAGCAGCGGAAAATGTCTTCACACAACACATTAATGAGTTAAGAAAAGGAGAGCATAGTTTACAGATAAACTATAGGCTCTCAAACTATTATTTTCTGGACTTCAGACAAAACACTTTTCCCCCAGAAGTATAAAAGGAAGAACAAACCTTCTACTTTCTTAGCTGTTACAAAGTATTTTACCTCTAACATTTAACATCTTTGTAAAGTTGCCAAGCTAAAGCTTGTTGGCATTTAGTTAGTAGTTCAATATAAACGCGCGCGCATGCATAATTTATACCAATAGCGGAATCTATAAATATAAAACTACATGCACAAGTTGGCGAGCATGCACATGCAAAATGATTAAATGCAATCCTCGTTTTGCTGGATTTGGTTTTCTTATGAGAAACTACGGATACTAGTAACAGATAAGACTGAATAATACAATCATTTTCTCATTCAACTTCAAGACTACTGACTAGTGTAAGAAACGTATCAAGTAATCATTAAAAAATAATAATATAATAAAAAACAAGGTGGTGGATATAGTAAGAGATACAGAAATTGAGCCGAGGAAGCAAAGCATGAATCTTCCTTAATGTCACACATCATCCCTAGCAGTGACTAATTATGAAAAGTATCAAGCTTTAATTTATATTATGATTTAATCCACTCATTCAACCCCATTATTCTTTGTCATCTTTCATCAATTTCAGCTGTGTGATGGAAATCTCAATTAATCTCATCTTTGTTTTTCTTTATGTCAATCTTAGATTTACCAACCCCACATGACCAACGGCCGGGGAAGACTTACAATAATTTTTATTCACACGCTTGAAAAGATGAAGGGGCTATACACACACACACACACACACACACACACACATATATATATTGTCCCATCGTTCGTTTTGTCATCAATCTACTCATCAATGAGCTTTTGAATCATGTCTCTTGCTAGTTGCTAGCTAGTGAATTGGTTTCGACTGTTGAAATCTTCTGTTCCCCTTAGCTTTCTGTCCCATCCGCCCATTGTTCAAAAGGAATGTGGGACTCCTCTCTTTGGGTTTGCTTCCAATCAAGCAGCACCCATCCCATTCTCCCACTTTTCACTCCACCACACAGTTTCATATCCCTCCCTCACTGTTTTGGTAAATGACAAGAAACCAAATTCGAGCATAAAGTTATTTGTACTAAATATTATGTTGATTTATTTATTATTTACTATTAAATAAGATTTAATGAACTGTGAGTCTCATTAATATTTTATCAAATAATAAATGATGAGCAAATCAATACAATATCCAATATTAATTAAATGGATTCATATAACACTTCTACTTCTTAAACACAAAAGGCAGAAACAAGAAAAGTGGCATTACATTACATCAAATCCCCCCGCCCCATGTCATGTATCTTAAACCGGATTAGAAAGAGCATGACCTAATTCCCCACCAAAAGGGGAATTAATTTAGTGGGAAGAAGATTAAGGTATTTGTGAGGGAGGGTGTAATTGCTTTTCAAGCCTGCTATTCATGACTTATGTTCTTCATCATCATCAAATGTGCATGTGGTGGTGGTATGATCTGGTGGTGTTATCTCCGGACCAGTCAAACACATGAAACGGATCTAAGCCCTTGGAATATTCCCTGATCTGCCTATCATCACCACCTTCCATTTCTCCCAATTCTGCAAACAAGTCCTCAAGTTGACTATTGTTGCACTTCAATACCTCAGATGATGCATTGTAATTAGGGAGTACTAGTCCATGATCACTGAATTCTTCTCCATCATCGATCATCGTGGACTCATCAATCTGCTGCTTATTCTCCAAGCCGTAGATCTCTTCCTTCACAACTAGGGACACATTGCTGTCATCAGTAGTGCTGTTGCTCTCTTGCCGCTCTTGATCTTCTGGCTTTGCTTTATCAATGGTTTCTGGATTCTCCGAAGCAGCGTTATTGTCATTGATGTTGTTGTTCTTGGATGGCTGGGAACGTGATGAACCGGCCAGGGCGTTTCTTTGAGTTGGCCATGGATGGTTGTGCTCCGAAGTGTATGTAATGACCAACATGTTTGGGTCTGTCCTGCTCCTCTCAACTTGTTTCCTTGCTGGGCAACCCTTTGAGCTGCTGCACCTATAATAACCCCTAGAGAGAGGGAAAAAAAAAAAAGAAATCCATCAACTACATTATCATATTATATGTTACCTACCAAAAGCAATTGCTTAACGTGTGTGAGTTTCATTCAATATAAAAAATTGGCTAAAGAAAGCTTGCTTCTTAAATGGGACATAACTTTTTGAACAGCAACTTGTTTTTACCTACATGGAGAAATTCTTGTAGATGTGTGGACTTGAATGAGCTAGGTAGATGGACTTACCTTGGATATGGAGAACCTTTAATGGGTTTCTGACCGTATTTTCTCCAAGCCCACAGATCAGAGGGCACTACCTCCCCACTTTGTCTACTGTTTAGAGCTGCTGGTGCAGGAATACAAATCGACTTCTTTACCTGGCTTTTCCTGCAAATTACACAAAACCATTACTTTTGGTTCACTGTTTAGATGGTAATTAAAGAGATGTAGAAAGAATATTGTTCAAAAGATATAAAATCTATTAAATTAATTGAAATAGTGGCCTACAAAAGGGATTTTATCTGCATGATATCCGATTCTGATGCAATAATAAAGGAATAGGACCTTTTTCAGGTGGGTTTGGAATTGGAAAAAGTAAAATTAAGATAAAACTTAGCTGAAAGCTCAGTGAGTGACTGTTATTGTGACTGACAACCACGTATCATATGTAGCTATAGTTCTAGTTTTCAGGTGGGTTTGTAACCTATATATATATATATGACAAGCCCTCGATGCGCCATGTATAGTCTTGATCACGATACATATATATGAGCTGTTTCCCATCCCACCACTTGAAGCTCTCACTCTCATCACGACCAGATGCAGTCAATACCAAACATATATTCTGAAAGTAGATGAAAAATAATTGCCTAACTTTGCCAAACCCTACCTTAAATTACCTCCAACGTACACCCCCACAATGATTTCATGTAATTTCTGAAATAAAAAAAAGAAAATAAAAAATTAATATGTGACCTTCGCTTGAGAGGCGGAGGATTCCTTGGAGATGATGAGATCCGAACTAGTGATGGAGTGTTGTCCAGCAAGCAATGATCTTTAACCACGGCAGGAGGCGGCTTAACCTCCAGCCTTGGCGAGTCATGGGTACATGATGCTGAGATGGGAGAGATCTGATTAATCATGTCTGACAGATTAATCATGTTACAAGGCGGCCTTCTCATCATATCTTGATCTTCTTCAACAGCCCCCCCTTGTTGTCCTAAAACACAAGCAGCATCACCACCAAAACATGCTTCTTCAATCCCACCACCGCAAGTGCTAATTTCAGCGGCAGAAGAAGGCATCTGTAGAAAGGGATCTCTCATGTTGGAGAATGGGTCCCCGAAGTTGACTTCTCTCGCCTCTTGATCAAGAACACTAGAAGAGAAATACGCCGTATCGGAAAAGAACATATTCCAGTGATCATCATCAGCAGCAGCACAGCTGCCATAACTGGAACGGATGATGTCACTTAAATCGCCTTGATAGTTATTATTCTCCATAACTGCCCCAACGATGCTAGCTGCTGCACATGTGTGTGTGTGTGTGTGCTCTTGCTCTCTCTCTTCCCTTAATTAATTAATTACTGAAAGAATGTTCTTCAATTGTGGTGGGCGGAGGAAGGCGGTGTCAATTTTTGGAACATGTGGATATTTATAATTGGGAAGCTTGGAAACTTCAATTAATATGTAGACAGGCATGCAACCTCTCTAGGAATTTTGTTGTAGATGTACGAATGTTAGGATTATGAGTATGATTATGAGAGTATGAGAATATATATATATATGTGTGTGTGTGTGTGTATAACAACTTTCTCCTAAGGAAGTGGGTTTTGAAGAAGAAGCCGGAAAAGGCAAAGGGTACAGATTTTTTGGAGGTTGATAACTGATTGTTTCCTTCCTCTAAATAACACAAGAGAGAGAGAGAGAGAGAGAGAGAGAGAGAGAGAGAGAGAGAGAGGAGGACGCTGACTTTTCACACAAAACGGCTCCATTCAATACGCAACTCACTAGGATAAGAGGAGGTGAAGATGAAAGGGAGAGAAGCATTTTTTTTAATTACGGGCAATTTGTTTAATGTTTTGGGAAAAAAACAAAAAGTTTGATCAAGTTTCTTATTTTTAATTCATCTAAGTTTTATAATATAAAGAATGACACACATATATAGGGTCGTATACATTTTTACCTTTTCACTTGTTCATTTTGAGAAAAATATATACATATTATTATTTGATAGAATAATTAATTGAAATGGATATAAAGAATTTTATACAAGTCTTTTCCTTAATTTTTCTTTTCTTTTAAAGGATTTTTTATAAAAAAAAATTATATAAGTCTTATTTTTTTAAAATGTATATGTATTTTTAATAGTTTTCATAAGTCAATAAAAGTAATTTTTCAAAACTATAGTATACCATTGCGTTTATCTTAAATTTAAAGAAATCCATTTTATTTAAAAAAAAGAAAAGAAATACATTTTATAAGTTAAAGAACAATATTATAAAATTACAAAAAAAAATTAAAAAACATAAATAATAAAATGAGTGTTGAGGTGGGAGATTTATCCAACACCATCATCATCGGACACTAAAAAATTACACACACAAAAATGCGCTACTGTTGTGTTAATGATTAGGTATTCGCCTTTTTCTTTTCCTCTCTTTTCTTTTCTTTCTTTTCTTCCTCTCGGTTAAAAAATAGAATGGTCATTTCTCCAAAAGAATTGACAAGAAACAAAGAGGTGGCAAGAGCACGCAATTCTCGGAAAAATGTTTCGAACCATTTAATCTGACGCTCTCCTTTTTTTTTCTAGGGAGAATATTTTGTACATCGAAGCTAATGTTATGAGATTCTTTTAATATAATTTTTAAGGGCAGAAAAGGAACTATATGCATTAAAAAAGTTAGTTCCTCATTTCTTAGGTGTAGAGATGCATAAGCTTGACCAATGGGAGTTGGTCCAAGTGGTAAGCGGCTTGGTATCGCTTAAGCAAGGTCCCGAATTCGAGACCTTGTGTACGCAGTTATCTCCGCTGGGAGACTCACCCGCCATAGCCAGGTGCGCGACTCGGGTTGACCCGGATTAGTCAAGGCTAAGCCTTGGATACCGGACAGGCAACCTATAATTAAAAAAAAAAAAAAAAGAGATGCATAAGCTTAGTATTAAGTTTAATATGTTCCAATAACCAAAATTCAATTTTTATTGTGAATAAATTGACCATGCATGTACAGCATTTCCCTAACAATTAATGTTTATTTTTTTAGGTAAAAGTGATCTGACAAATACTATTGTTTCCACTCCTAGATAGTGTTTCGGTACAGTGTTCAGTGAGGATTTAGCACACTAGTTACCTGAGTGAGTAAATTTTGAAGGTTTCATATACTCTTATATAGTCCGGTTTGGTACTCCAAATTTTAGGTTAATTAACAGGACTTCTTTATCTTTGTCCATCGTAAAAGCTAGTAGACAGTAGCACCTGTGCAATGGAAAAAAACTAAATGAAAAAACTTGGAAAAGAGGACTGGATCCATACAAATTAATGTATAAAGCCAGTTAACAGGGAGGGACGTATAGAAATGTCATTTTTCTTTTTAACATAACAAATTTTGATCGAAAAGCTAAATACACCTTTATGCATGCAAGTATTATAGAAAAATAAATTAAGATTAATATTCAGACATTATCACTTTAAACTATTTCCTCACATTCATCCAATCATATATTATTGAGACTTCCTTTTATATCTAAGTTTTTATAAAAATATTGGTACATTCTTATATTCAGTGGTTATAATTTAATCATAAATTTTATAAATCTTAATCATAAGAGTTAGTAGAACACATAATTTAAATTATAACCATAAAAAACTAAATGATATGTACCCTTAATTTTAGTGGGGGAGTAGAAAAACTCCTTATATTAAAGGGAATCATGTTCGTGACATGATTAAACATTAAATATGCACACCTCTAAATGAAAGATTCAAATTGTACTTAACTGTATACATACTTATCGTGAAATATTAACTTAATAGTTTGGTAAGATCTGATCACAAGTTGATGATTTTCAAAATATTTTTCAAACAACAAAAATATATCAGTGTATATTAAGAAACCATTTACATATATATATTATCAACTTTTGGTAGAGGTTTAAAAATAATGAGTTAAAAAAAGATGTGAGAATATAATCCAAGTGAAAAATATATTTAATAAATGAAGAGTAAACTATTGTTAACATTTTATAATATTCATAGTCGTCATCCACCTCCATTTTTTTCTGAAAATAATTAAATAAGCAAGCAATACTTACTTGAAAATTTCTTAATTTGACGCCGAAACTACTCCCTCTTTCCCATTTCCTTCTCACAAATAAGATACTGGCATAACATGTCTTTTTCAAAGTTGCAAACCATATAAGAAACTGCATTCAAAGATCATCATGATTGTTAAAACATTTTCCAGGTGCTGGGGAACTTGCATACACACTCAAAGCGAGTGAGCCAAAATTTAAGTTCAATTTACATGAAGTCATATTGAGAAAAGTCCATTTTTGGTTTCCGAAGAATTTTGTAACTGCTACTATTGTCTTTTTCTTTTCTGGGTCGTTTTCTGCATATACGTAAGATAATAAACTTTTAATTTTTATTAGGATTCATCTAAAATTTGGATATAAACACCGAAATTTCAAATTTATTATGGATCTGAACAACATTATTGTAGTCATTTAAAATAAAATGCAATTGTTACGGACCAATAGAATATCACCTAGCATTCGCGTGGCGCCCGAGAATTCCACTCAAACACGTCTTTAGTCGTGATAAATAAATTAAAATAGGAGGATATACAGAATTTAACTGTAGGGTGGAGAGACATTTCCCAGATTCGGATAATTATCCCTTACCAAAGCATACACCCATAATTGGTTGAAACTTTAACCCCTTATTGTAAACATTGACAAAATGTTTCAAACATATCAAGCATAAAATTTCTATGGGGCTATAAAATTTTATAGTGTGATATTAGTTTAAAGAAAATTCATATCATACTTTAATTTGGTAACCAAATGGGTTCTTCATGTACAAGAGAAAATGTTCAAATCGAACGTGTACTCTCATGTTTAAAAGCGGGTAATAGATCATACTTTAATTGTCATTTAATTAAATTGTAATTTTGTCTGTATAATTCCGGCACATTCCATACTATTTTACTATTATTTAGCCATCACCAAGCATCTTCCACTTTATAAATTAAGTACATATCACTTATTAGAGTAGTCATTAGGCAAATCTTGTGAATATATCTCCATTAGCGAGTAAATGGCAAAGGAATTAATGATGAAGCAAAATATTCAAGAGCAAACAGTGAAAAATTATTTTCATGGTTGAATATTAATGGAAGAGAAGAGTGCGTGGTTGAGGACACACACGTCCACTTACTCCAATCTTATTCAAGATGAATTGACCTGATTGACAGGGTATGATAATGTATTTTCTCGTGGTTGTGAGTAGCTCTAATATTTTCTTTGTAAATCAATTATCTCAGAAGCCACTTCTAATGGGAATGGGGCATTACTTTTCATCATCTTCTGAGGTCACAACTCATCACAACATATAAAAAAGTAAGAATGATATAACTAGTTAGACAGGTATATTAGGACTAGAATTTAAGAGCCAAAGAATATTTTAGATGCTTAAGGACGGCTTTTTCAACTTTTAAGGATACAATTAAACTTCTTAAAGTGCTTATGATGAGATTGTGGGATGAAATTAACTAGAAAGTAATATATTACTATGTCGGAATGATAAAGGGCAATGATTAGAAAAACGAGGAACCCTAATCTAAGTTTTATAAATATAATAAGCAAGGCTTTAGTGTCTTCCTTAGAGGGACATATTACGCCTATGTCTATGGTTTGATTTCAAAAGTTAAACTCTTGTGGAGGCATTAAAAAAAAGATGCTTATAGGTATTAAAAACCATCTCTTTTAAATATTAGGTAAAAATAATTGAATAATTTTAATAAAACTTTTTTAACAATAATTTTTTTATTTATTTATAAAATTTAAACACAAAATTTTGTTTAAGAAAAACAAATACTACTTGAACTAATTAACGTTAGTTGTCCGGCCTCCATTTTTTCCCCTTATATATAATCTTTTGTGTATAATTTGAAGGATTATATTCAAGTTTAATTTTCAATGGACCAATGATCATGAAGAGAATCACCGTGGACAGATTATGTTTGATGAGACATTTTGAGAATCTATATATAGTTAACACAACTATCACCCTCTATCTTTCTCTCTGTTCTCAAGAACCTTTGTCACATTGGGTTTGGATTATGATATGATCATGGGGCTGGCTACCATGGTATCCCTATAGTCTGGTACCATGGCATGATACCCCTATTTTCCTTGATTTTAAAGTTTTTTTTTATTATTAAAGACGAAAATACCCTCACATAAAAAGACAACAATACCCTCACTTTTCCTCACCTCCCCTACCCATCTCCCTTCGATCAATGCCCTCGCCGCCTACGACCTAAGCTCTCGCTGCCGGATCTTCCTCTCTGACCTTCCCTCTAACGACACTAGCCCCGCTAACTATGTCATGTCTACCACAGCGACAACGCCTTCATAACCAACTCCGCCGGAAACTACATCTAGAAGCTATTGTTTTCAGGGAAACAATTTAATTCAAAATTCCCAATTCCCAAATTCAAAACCCTGACATCTCTTTTTCACTCTCTCAAATCCCAATCTCGTGATGGCACCAAAGGCATAGAAGAAGCCGGCGGAGAAGAAGCCCGCGAAGGAGGAGCAGTCGATGATGGCTGAGAAGAAATGTTGGGGCGTAGAAGAAATGTTTGTCTTATATATAGTTGGGGCTGAGAAGAAATGCTGCAGAGAGATAAGGTTGTTGCAGGACTGAAACTTTTTCATCCTCCAGTTAGGGCCGAAGGATTGAGAAAAACGGTTGCAAAAGAGAAAAGCTTTTCTCAGCTATGGAGGGTCACAGCCATTACCAGATAAGATTGAGAGAAAAGGTCGTTAGCAAAGGTAACCTCCTCGTGGTTCAATCGAGCACCGGGAAGGTGTTCGAGGTGGACGCGGAGGACGGCACGACGTTGATCGGAGGGAGAAAAGTGGGCGAGGTGAGGGAAAGTGAGGGTATTGTTGTCTTTGTATGAGGGCATTTTCATCTTTTTAACTTACCAGGGAAAGTAAGGGTATTGTTGTCTTTGTATGTGAGGAAATTTTGGTCTTTTCACTTAATTGGGGAGCCTTTGTTGCAAATATTCAATTTTTAATGACTTGGGCACAAAGTGAAATAAATCAGAATATGTGTGGCATAACCATAATAACACAACTTTAAAATCAAGGAAAATGGGGGTATCATGCCATGATACCAGACTATTGGGGTATCATGGTAGCCAACCCCATGATGATACGTGTATATATGTTCCAAAAGAACCACTCGAACAAGTTCTGTATATATAATTGGGCGTCAAATCACGCAATATGTACTGCTCGATTACGCAAAATGGTTACGAGCAGTAACCTTTAACCGCAAAATTATCATGTGAGCAGTAAAAGAGTTTATTACAATTTAAATGTTTACTATTTAACTCAAGATATTTATCACAATGAAACATAACCCAAATCTAACTCAAATTATTTATTACAATTTAAACATTAAAAAAAATTTATTTCCTTTTACACTCACCGAGTATAAAAGAGTTTAAGTTCTAATAAAGTTGAATTTATATACATTATTAGTATAAATGAGTTTTATGCTATCATTTAACCATATATTATTTCATCAACAAAAATAATCTTTTTTTTAATAAAAATATAATTTTTTATAAAAAAAAATGTAGTTTCTGTTTTAGACCGTTGATGCAATAATTAGCCACTTTCGATGAAGTAAGATCACATACATGATTTCTTAGAAAAAAAGAACGATTTTTTAGAAAATAATATCTTTTAAATATACATATTTTCATTTAAAAATCATTTTAACTTAATTTTTAATTAATTTAAAAATAGTTTATAACAAAAAGTTGGTTAAAACCTTTAAAAAAATAATTAGTTTACTCAAAATAATTGAAAATCAAACACATCTTAAAGCCGGCAACTTCTGCCCAAAACCAATCTTATAGGGATTCAGTTCATAAAAAATAATTATAGGGAATTCTTGAAATCCGGGCGCAATATACCCACAATCCCACAAAACCCCCGTTTTAGTGGAATCTTGTAAAATAAAAATGTTACGTGTACACCTAATTTTCATGAGTGCACAAATATTACAGACATTAAAACACAAATTTTATATATATAAATATAGAATATATGTATGGTATATATTTTTTAGTATACGTATAGCAGGACTCCTTGTAAAATCATTACATATGGAATGGCTTGAGGCAAAACACTCGCTCCACGTTTCTGCGTGACATCCCCATCACACACCATACAACAAAAACGAAGTGGGATTCTTATAACACTACTCTCTCTATCTAACAAGGATTTTGTATTCCCAATAACAATCACCACCAGCATCCTACCATGTGAAGCAGGCCCTCTAATTTATTTACATTTAATATAACAACTATATCTCATGTATTAATTAATATATATTAAACCGTACGTGAGCAATGACTTGTAGATTTAGGCTTCTTAAATTAAAAAGCCAACCTTGTTCATGGGCCACGCGGTTCGCGGGGGACACTTGCCAAGGCCATATAAGTGACTGGGGGATGTCATGCTCTTACGGCCGAGAAATACATTTAATGTACCCTCTAATAATATTATTAATTTGTTATTTTAATATTTAAAAAATATATAAAAAAACAAATGATTGATAATGTTTTAAAAATATGTCGCGAAGCATTTCTTCTTACTGGCTGCTGCAAATTAAAACCATGTGGACGGTTATGTGATTAAGCATGACCTGTTTGCTGATTTTATTAAGTGATCAACACAACCTAATGATCAAACTAACTTATACAAGGTCAACATAAAATAATAGCTAAATAAGGCGTGTTTGCATCATCCTAAGTTGCACTCCAAATTGTAGAATTGGTCAGATGGATTTTCTTTTCTAAATGGAAACAAACCAATTTCTGAAACAGGACAAACTGACTTTATAATATCTGGAGGGTCTCAAGGGAAGTGGGGTTCTTGCTTCCGACCACCAAACATAGTGCCTACTCACTAGGCTTAGCTGTACATTTTTATGACCAATTTGACCGCCTATACATTTATTTTAGCCTCATACAACGCAATATAAGGCTTAACCGAAGAAATATTTAAATGTTTATAAAGTATATTTAATGTGTATTTTATGAGTATTATGTGTTATTAATTCAAATGTATATAATGTTCCAAGAATATGCAAATGCAAATTACTAATTAATAATTAATGATATTCATGAAATAGACATTTTTAACATCTAAGTATCTCTCGCATAACTGCATATTTATACCCTAAATTTCATGACATGCAACTCGGCCAATACTTTTAAATAGCTACCAATAATACTTGTGGTCACAATATTACTGTCGCGACAATTATTATAATCACATTTTACTTCACGAATCCTGATATATATCATGACTTTTTTTTTTTTTTAAATTGTTGGTGCAATTACTATTTCTTTACCCCAACCCCACTAACAGCAATGTGGGTAAACTCAAGGAAGAAGAAAACCAAACTAATGATGTATATAATAGGTCCGTTTCTACGGGAAATGTGGGCATGTTCAGTTTATGAAGATGAGGAAAATAGTTATGTATACATACAGATCTTGCGTGTGTGGTGGATAATCTTTCACGTAACTTTGCATATGTATCTTTTTTTTACTTTAAGTTCATACACATTAACTGAAAAACAGTACTACTTGGGTTTTGGGACACGTGGTCCTTTTTCATGTGATCTAAACCACTTTACTTCCAGCAAGAGATGGAACTTTTGTCAATATATCCTTTAACCTTTATTTGGGGATCAATTTAGAGATCCTATGCATATGCAAACAACCTTTAAGTGCATTTCAAGTTCAATTAAAAGCCGTGTTTAGACGTGGGTTCATTTCTCTTTTTAGGCTTTTGTCATTTTCAATGTGACACACACAAGTTAAATAAATAAATAAATAAATAAATAAGACCTAACAATGTAGTCTGGCTAAATTGAGTACTAAACGTACATTGCTTGTACCGATTAAAATATTTATCCTTAAAGTGCCCCCCTAAAACTCAACTTAATTATAGTAGCCTATTAAACAGAAGAAGCGCGTAATACCTTTGTAGTTGCCCTATTTTTAAGAAAAGGATAGATGTAGATGGTTCAATGTTTGAATTTACCTGCCAAAATGGCTCAAACCCAACACATAGTGACGATTAAAGAAACCCTTAATTATTCAATATTCTAATACATCATTTTTAAGTAATCAAATCACGATTTAATATTTGTAAAAACATTCTTAGAGATAGGTACATTTCAATTATGATCTGTCATAACCAAACATTTCTGTTCTGATCTGTACTACTTTGTCCGTCTCAAATATATAATTTGTAATTTGTATGCCAATAATATATAAATTATATCATACGTGCTCACTACCTATTTGTGACCATATTAGACGTTCCTTAATTTAATCTTACATGTCATAATAAATTTTTTGGACGAAAGAGATCATTTAGCCCAAGCTCATCAAGTTTGGCCCATCCCTTGAGGCCTGTTAAAGTCGCAACAAATCACCACAATGGGCTATTATATTTTTTTCTCTCTAAAAATATGCAAACGTGTTCTCTTTCTTTCTCTCGTTCAGGGTGGTAACTTCGGTGCATTCTCCCATAGCACCCTTGTAATTTAATAGCATGCTATGGTACTCCTGTTTTGCTTAAAAATAGGCTGAGAAATTACAGTCATTGCCACCGACTTTTCATTCCTAACATTTTTCATTCATTTGCAAAAAAAATACCTCAGAAATTGCATGTTGCACATCAACCTTCCTCTTCATTCATTTTCTAATTTTTCGTAGTGTTGTGCTTCCCCTCCTCCACTCCATTGATAGCCAAGAAGAACCCTAACGACCCCATCCATCTCCCCCAAATAGGCAACCATCGACCCATCCCCCCAAATCGGCACACATTTCCTTCGTCCGTCGTTCCCATCTTCGCCCCCACTCGTGTGCCTGAAATTTCGCATGCTCTGTGCCCCACTCGTGTCGTTAGCATGCATGGGGTTGTGAGTTGAAAACATTAATAACTATAAAATATATATTTACAACATCGAAGAAGATATATATATGCTAGTTTCTGGAAGCTTGAACGTCCAAAACCTATATTCGTTTATTTTCCTGTGCTGTTTTAAAACAATTCCAACCGAACATTTGTTGATAAATTAAGTTAAAATGTTAGTAGGCTAAAATGTATGCGCTAATATACTTGAACTTCAACTTTCTGTTATTTTCTTAAACGGAAGAAGCGAAAAACGTCAAATAAGGGAGATCCCTTCCTCTTTAAAACAACAAAAACAAAACATTTGTGTTACCTAGCCTTGTATTGCTGTGATTGATACATATTGAAATTTAAATTCCCAATTTTGCAAGGTGAAAATCTCCTAAATGCGCATAATTATGTTATGTGGTCTTCCACTTAATAAGTTTTTTCAGTAAAACAATTAATGTTTCCGAATTCCTCATTGCAATCATTGTTTACCCATGAGGATTTAGGAGGGAAATGGGTGCCGATTGGGGGGAGATGGATGGGGCTGTTAGGGTTCTTCTTCTTGGTTGTTAATGGAGTAGAGGAGGGGAAGCACAACACGACGAAAAATTAGAAAATGAAGAAGAGGAGCTGATGTGCAACATGCAATGTTTTAGGGATTTTTTTGCAAATGAATGAAAAATTTCAGGAATGAAAAGCCGGTGGCAATGACCGTAATTTTCAGCCTATTTTTATGCAAAACAGGGGTACCATGGCATGCTATTAAACTATTGGAGTACCATGGTAGAATGCATTGTTAACTTCTGCCACTTTGACAACTGCCTTTTACTATTGAGTAATGTTGTTTAAGAAACCTTACTCATAAGTCTAAAAGTTAATTTACATATTTTGACAAATGACACTTTACATTTTAAAAGATAAAATGAAAAATAAAATATTAAATGTCATTCATGATTACATTGGTGCATAATATCGTGTATTTTAAGCATTTTTTTTAATTGAATGGATTTTTACAAGTGATTTCTCTTGTAATATGTAATGAAAAATAGAAGGAACAACTAAATTTTATTTGCATCTGATCTAATCTAACACATTTATAAACAGAATACTGGTCCGGACCAAAATGAAAAAAAAAAGTGTTTCTTCATGCATGTGTTGGGTAGCTTAAACCTTACACGGGCTAACTATTTTTTTTCCACTTCAATTTTTAGAGTCCAGTTCAATTATTGGGTGATTCATGCCTTCAGATGCAGTGTTGACCAAAAACTTGTAAAAAATAAAGATTCTGATTATGCCAATCGTCAAGAAACAAACAAAGTTATGATTATATATTAATAATATTATACCTCGATGTCTTCTTGTACTTTAGCATGGGAATTATTATTTTCTGTCTGAAGCATTCAAATTATTTTGGAACTTTGTTTCATCTTTCCAGATTTGTTTACAGATTAATTCAATTATTATGCATACATAGTAATTCACTATCGTGTCTTCAAGGTGCAAAGAAATAATTTAGTTGAGACTCATTTTCAATAACGTCACTTTTATTACAATAATCTTTCTTTTTATATCTAAACTTTTATAATTTTTTTAATAAAACTAACCTACTCAATTTAATATACTATAATTACCTTCTCCAACACAAATTTTTTCTCTCTCTAAATCTCTCGAACCCAAGACTTTTTTTTCCTATCGCTACCAACGTTGGTACAGTAATCTTATATTATATATATGTATACATGCTATTTTTATTTTTTATTAAATAAGTGTAACAAAAGATTTAAAAAAAACGCTTCGAAAAATTTTATTCATCAACTTACTTACTTTTGTGCATTTTCACCAAAAAAAAAATAATAAATGTCATAAAAGTAAGTAAATTAATAAATAAATTAATGAAGTAAATCTTTTAAATATTTATTATGATAAAAAAATAGCTAAATTTATTTTCTTAAATAAATAGAAAAAGGAAGTGAATGAAAATATTTAAAAGAAAAATTGAGAAAAGGGAAGACTCGGAAGAGAAAGAGTAGTCTTCCTTCTGGCCAGAAAAGGAGGCCGAGAGAGAGAGAGAGAAAGGCACTCCACGAACTGTAACCGTCGCGCCAAGCTCTCTCCGCTACCGGTAACTTTCTAGATCTTCTTCTTCTTCCTCCTCTCCGATCGTGCTTCTTTCTCCGTTCAAATCTTCCTCTTTATCTCTCATTCTCTCTCTGTTTTCAGAACTTCGCTTTCAACTCACGACCTTCTTTGATGGAGCAGGTTAGTGTAAATGCTTACTGTGCCGCGTTTTCGAAGTTCAAGTTTGAGTTTCTGTCAGAAATATCCTCTAATTCCGTTTCTCTGCTCGTGATTTTTTTTTTTGCAGTACGAGAAGGTGGAGAAGATAGGTGAAGGAACATACGGTGTCGTTTACAAGGCTCGTGACCGCGTCACCAACGAGACCATCGCATTGAAGAAGATTCGTCTGGAGCAGGATGACGAGGGCGTTCCCAGCACCGCCATTCGTGAGATTTCCCTCTTGAAAGAAATGCAGCACAGGAACATTGTTAGGTATACATAACATATTCGCTAAGCGTTTTTTGAGTAGTGTGTTGGCTACTGTCAACGAAGTTGATGGGCTGCGCAAGAAAGTATACTATAGCTGTAGACGTGGAAAATTGTAAGATTAAGTTTCGCTGTGAGCCTCTAGTCACAGCATGTGGTTCATTGTGTGGTGTTTTTGGTACTTTGATGTTTCTGTAATTTGGAATTGAACTGGTACATGTAGTTCAGTCATAGATCCGCATAGAACACCGATGTGCAGCATTTAAGTTATAGTAAATAACAGAAAGTGGTTTGATTACTATGATATATGTCTTTGTAGGGATTAATAGGTGATTCTTTCAGCATTGCTAAACGCGTGTATGATATAGTTTATGCATTTATTAATCAAGCAAGTCTCTGTGTATTTTCCTCGTCACTCTTATGCTGCACATAGACAATGCTAGCATTATCTTGTGATCCATACTCTTCATAGTTTTGTCATCACTTCTCATATTGTGGCAAACCTGTTTTTGATTCTTTATTTCCATCCAGTGAATGTTTTATGTTTGGTGTATGGTCAACTGATGAAGCTGTCTGAAGATATTGTTGGACAGACCCTATCACTGAATTACTCTGCTTCCTTATCTATTTCCTTATTGAGTCATGCTTGGTGGCTATGTGGATGACAGGTTGCAGGATGTAGTGCACAGTGAGAAGAGATTGTATTTGGTTTTTGAGTATCTTGACTTAGATCTAAAGAAGCACATGGATTCATCTCCAGAATTCGCAAAAGATCTTCGGCAAGTAAAAGTGGGTGCTTCTCTCTCTCTAATGGATATTTTTGAGTTTTTTTGTAAAGAAATTTGTAAAAGTGAGCAAGAAATATGACTCGGGCAGTCGGACATCAATTGTAAGTTGGTTGGTCTTGTCTTTCCATAAATCAAATGAAGCAAATATGAGAGAGTGAATGATGATTATGTACCATTGCGGTTGGCTTCATAACTTTAGCTTATCAAAATGCAGGGTCATACATATTATGTTTGTCTCATCATTTTGTGGTGAATTACATGGCTATGTGGGTAGCAGTTTATTGGTTTGAATGTTTGATGTTGTCCATAAAAAAAGTTTTCTATTTCTAGAGACAAGCGACGGTATGATTAAGTTTCCCTTTTGCATTTTTTGGTTGGGGCTGTTAAGTGCTTATTTGAAACTGAAGGCACTAAAGTGGAATTCTTCTCTGTTCTTAAGAAGAGGTAAAAAACAAAAAATCAAACTGAGTCCGTAAGATAATTATATCTTATTTATCTTCAGAGTTTGGTGGTAAGTTGCTCAAGTATTGGCTGAAGTAGGTGATATTGGCTCCCCTTTGCATTTCCTTCCTCGTCATTTATGAACTATCTGAGCTTGAGCAGATTTTTGTTGCTTTCTTGTTAGCTACCCTTCCCATTTCTTGTATGTTTGAATGTTAGATCAAGTTTTAGTATTTCCACCTTAACACATGTCAGTAATGGAAATACTTTATCATGGATTCAAAAAGAGATGTGTTAATTTTGGCAAAGAGGACCAGTTAATTTGGAATTTGAATTGTTTAATGATCGTTCTGCAGATGTTCCTTTACCAAATTCTCTGTGGCATTGCTTACTGTCATTCACATAGAGTTCTTCATCGAGACTTGAAACCACAGAATTTGTTGATAGATCGCAGCACTAATTCTCTGAAGCTTGCAGATTTTGGATTGGCCAGGGCATTTGGAATTCCTGTTAGGACTTTTACACATGAGGTTTGTGTGCTGCCTTATATTGGCTTCTGATCGTGCTTGGGGGTGATACAAATTTGAAATTAATGAGCCTCTGTTCAAGAAAATAAATATGTACTCATTATGCACTCTGCAGTTTAGAGTTGAGTCTTTTGGAACTCCCAACATAGTTGAAAGACTTACTTCTGTATAATGATACAGCAATACTACAGATTTTGTAGACAAGATTTAGTAGTTGTTATTTCTACACTCCTGATCTAAAATTACGGGCTGGGTGGCCTTCTTTCCTTTTAAATATTGAGGAGAAGATGATAGAAACTTGTGTCAGGTGGTTTGATCTAGTGTGAAGAAGACCAATAGAGGCTCTAGTGGTCCAATAACTAGTGAAAAAGGTGGAACAAATGGAAGATAGTTTGATTAAAGGGGTGGAGAACCTAAGAAAACTTATAGGAGAAACCAGTGAGAAATACATTTCTATAAACTGTTTTTTCTTTCCTGAAAATTTAGTTTTTGGTAGAGCCTAATATCGTCTATTGCTCCATGTTGCCAAGCTGACTTAGTGGGATAAGTTCACAAGGCTCAGTTGTTGTTTTATTGTTTCTCTCTCCTCTAATGGATTGATGATGTTCTAGTCCTTCTTTACAGAGACAACCTGAAAGAAATGTTATCTGATTTCTAAGATGTAGAGTTTCTTCATAACTTCTAAACTTTACATCAAGAAATACCATCAAGAAATTCAGTTTGTTGCCTTCCTAATTATTTGTAATTTTAAATACACGAAACGTATTAGTTTGGCAGTATGAGTTCCACAAGTAAATGTCTGAAGCAAGAATAGACGGTCCATTATTCTTCTACCTATTTATATACATACATTGGGCATGTAGGATACTATGGCATCAATTGATTTATATAGGGTAGGACAATGCTTTGTAGTTGTTATTGTTGTTATATACATGCATTGGCAATATATTATCTGTATTTTTTTTTTTTTAAACGAAAAGAAGTAAAATTATATTTTTGTTTAATTCGTGTTTTTGATAAATGTAGTTTCTTTGAGAATTATAACTTTAAAAAGCTTGAATTTATTCCAGTTCCTGATTTTAGTATTGGTGAATTCTTGTAGGTGGTGACACTGTGGTACAGAGCTCCAGAAATATTGCTTGGATCTCATCATTATTCTACCCCAGTCGACGTTTGGTCGGTGGGATGTATCTTTGCTGAGATGGTAAACCAACGACCTCTTTTCCCTGGGGACTCAGAGATTGATGAATTGTTCAGAATATTCAGGTGAATGCTGAATAGCTTTTTTCGCATAAGTTTTTCTGTTCGTGGGAAACTATTGAATTCTGTTAGTGTTGCTGTTATTGATAGCTACCCCAACCACTGAGGACGGAAATGCATTTGGCACAATATTTCTATAAGGAATGTTCATTCCTTGTTAAGTTTTTCTTTTTGCAGAAATTTTTCTATTCATTTTTCACTGTGAAATGTTCATAGCTACTCCATCCTACTTTGTTATTGATGTTTCCTTTAAATTCTTTATTCATTGCCTCATAAAAAGTCAAGTCAACCAATTCATAGCATAGAGATCGTGATCCTGTAGGTATTACAATCAATATAATGCAAGCAAAATATTTTTGCTTTCTAACAGACTTGTAACACAGATAAGCATGCTACTTAATGTATGTGCTTATATTTTTACATGTTGTTCCTTATATGAAGAATCCTGGGTACGCCAAATGAAGATACATGGCCTGGAGTAACTTCATTGCCTGATTTTAAATCAGCCTTTCCCAAGTGGCCATCTAAGGTAATTAGGAATTTGTGCCTAACTTGCATTAGTTGATTTTGGGGTGTCATTGCTGTAAGAATATTATCTTCTACTTTGCAGGACCTAGCAACTGTGGTTCCAACTCTTGAGCCAGCTGGTCTTGATCTTCTTTCTGTAAGTGCAACGTCATATGTAACATTTTTATAATTAGAAAAGTGTAGCTAATAATTTTTCAATTATGGTGGTAAAATGAAATGAAAGGTTATGTCTATTTCATCATTAACGAAGAGAAAGTACTTTCTGTTGAGGAATAGGGATAAAAGTAAAACAAGAAAAATGCATTTGAAAGCGGTAATAGAAAGCATAAGTATCAGGTGGTAACCTTTCTCACAAGGGTTAGATGAGTACAACAAACATTTGGCACAATGATGATTGATGTAGCATAGTCTTTCATTTGTTGGACGTAGGAAAGGTTAGCCGTGCAAAATGGCGAGATTTCATCAAATTCCATTGTCTTTGCTGTTCATAAGGAATTTCTAATCCTATCAATTAATAATGTAAAACATTTCAACTCCATTTTGAATAGAAAATAGGGAGACTGGAAGACACATGGTTCACCTCTATTATTATCCTTTGTTCTTTCTTGCTAATTTGAAAGGAGGGGGGCGGGGGTGTGGGGTGGCCTTGAATTCCTAGCTTGCTTTTCCTTGATATGACACCAAGCAGATTAACTTATCTCATGTATGGTGGGATTATTTGGTGAGAAAGCATTCCGGTTGTTTATATATCGTATAATGAATGATCCCGTGACATGACATTTGTAATTACTTCATTCAAATATTTTTTAAATCCTCGATATCAATTCATATTTTGCATTTTTATGAGTTTTCTTCAATTTAGATACATGCAAGTTCTATCATTTATGTGCTTCCTCTATTTTTTGCATTGATTTTCTCTGATTCTTACTTGAGTGTATGTGTATTATTCCAGAGTATGCTTCGCTTGGATCCCAGCAAAAGAATTACTGCGAGGAGCGCTCTTGAGCATGAATACTTCAAGGACATTAAATTTGTTCCGTGATTTCTTATCTTCACGGCATAAGTGTCTATAGTAATGTGTGTAGCTTTTATGGGTTTTGACTTAGCGAGAAATGCGTGCTATCCTTGCTACTTTCTTTAATGCTTTCCGACCGAGTAATATTGGATTTATTTGTTCTTACAGATATATTTTTAGATTCAGCTTGAGTGTGATCTGTGTTGTCTATTACCATGTCTTGTCCACGAAACGATGCATCAGGCAAATTAAGTTTGTTTGATTTGTCATAGACTGCGCTGAATGCTGCTTGTAGAACAAACCGATATTCCAGATGACGTGGAGCATGTAAATTTGACTTATGTACTCATCTATTTGACCTCTTTAAATACAAAATAAGGAAGGGGGATTCAACCACGTCAAAAAAAAAGAGAGGAAGGGGGATACAACATATAATTCCTCCTCCTACAGAACCGGATAGACCTTATCGGATCAAATAACAGTAAAAGGGGGATAACAGACATAACTTATAAAGATTTAGTCAGCTTACGTGCTTGGTGATGGCCTGATGAGTGACCTTGCTAAATTCGCTCTCATCGAATATTTATACATCCACACACATGCGGTCCCCTTTGTTGATAAAAATAACAAAATAAAATGCGAAACTATGCCAAACGCTTGGGACGCATTGCCTTTTTTTCCCTGATAAATTTGACTAACAGCAAGGCCACTAATAGTGATCTGTTTGTTTGGAAAAATTCTTGTACACACAGTTCTAACACCAAATCATATTTAGCACATTTACAATAAAGTCTATAGTACTCAAAAAGCAAGTGGGTGTACCTAAAATGTGAGGTAATAGGATTGTATTCAAGCAAGAATCTATAACAAACATAAAAATTTTAGAAAAATCATCCCTCAAAAGTTAATTATTAGAGTGAGAGAGTCAAAGTTATTATATATTTGTGAGACTCATCACATTCGGATGAAAGTTTTGTTATTGTTGTTTGTGGGCATGGAAAAGATGAGTCCGGTGGCTTTAGATTTAGGTGCAATTATGGAAATATACGGATTTTGAAAGTAAGTTGTAGCGATTGGGCCGTTGAAGTTTGGATTGTATATTATGCACTCTTAAGAATGTTTTAGATTGCCCAAACCCATGCAATACAATCTACGTCTAATCTAATCAATTCTCTTAAAAAGTTTTAAGTTGTTACATTAATCCTAGATTTCTAACAACAATGACTACTCGTTACACAAGTTGAATGCGAAAGCATATCGAACACAAAACTAGCTAGCCACGTTTAATTTTATGCTGCTTTACGAGTTTCAACAGCTTCTCAATGACGAAGTGGAAGCTTTATATTAGTGCGGGTCATTCATGTTTGATTCTGCTCCTTAAATAGCATAAACTAAAGAGACAAATACAGTAAAAACCAGATATTCTCCACCACCATCAACAAGATGGGACCGATTCTCAACACCACAAACTAAGAACTCATCTCATTGTTAAATGCTATCCATCCATCCCTAGACATAAAAAAAATACGAAAATTTATCACACTTTGAATGTGAGATTTTAAGGGGCTAGTACACCTATGTAAATTACATGGGTATTTAAGATATTAAGCCCGTTAAATTTCAATAGAAACACTAATCTAACAATAACTTATGAGGTTGTTTAATCACCAAGTTCAACTCATTCTTAGTTTTAACATTAATTTGAGCGTAAGGGACATTAGTCAACTTAAGAACATTATTATCCTTAATTTAATAATCCTAACTAATTTAACATTAAAATAATAAATACTAACGATTGAAATTTTAAAATGTTACAATTTTTTAGTTTTTGTTTTTTTTTTTATCCTTTTAATTCGAGAATCAGTGTAATGCACTAAGGCGCAAACACAAGAAGTATTATAATTATCTTTAAGAAGAAATTTCAAGATGTCAAATCTGTATGCCTTTTTATATAATTTTTTCAGCTAAGTAAAATGGTGCTAAAAACTAAGGAACATATAAGAGGATGGATGTGAATAACCCAAAGTAGAATGATATTAGATTCACATTTATTCTTTTGTTCTAAAACACCTTTATGGGAAGTTTGCGTAGCATAAATTTAACTAATTTAACTCGAATTAGGTCATTTTAACAGAAAAAATAATAACTTTTTGGTGATTTTTTCGGTACCTTAGTGTTTATAAAGATATTAATACCTTTTTACATTTTAACGGTCATAATTTTTTTTTTGATTTAAAATAATAAATAATTAGAATTAGTAAGACATAACTAATTTTTAGGTCCAAATAATCATAGGGTACCAATACCTTTAAATTTAATGGGATATTAAAGTAAGACCCTAAATTTTTACATGATTTTGTTGTATGTGATTTATCACCATTAACTTAAAATTAAGATGAGAACCAAACAAAACATATAATTAACGTAATAAATTACACATAAAACAATGCGATATGAGAATCTAATAGGAGAGATTGACATTATCTACTAAAGTTAAAACTCTAGCTCTAGTTTTTTTTTTTTTTCATTTATTATAAAACTCAAGTTCGAAAAGTTGATTATATAGAGTAAGTACTTAATCACTTTAGTATATTCACGTTTATTCCACGATATATAGTTTTTTTTGGAAGAATTCATGAGACGGAACTCTTAATTTGATCAGTGTCAAAAGTATATTTCTCAAATGGTAACCATGAGATGTGTATATTTTCATTTTCGAAAATAAATTTGTGTGGTGCTAATTTTAATGAGGACCAAATTTAGGGTTTCGTCTAATCCTTAAAATTTTCCCTTAGATTATAGACCAAATAGTCAAAGGAAGAATTCACTGTTAATTAGAAACTTGACTCATAATAACAACCGCGCTTAGTGCCAACATGTGAGCCCTACCGCATTAGTTTAACATTCGCAATCAAATCATAGAACCCTGCAATCTCAAATCCTTACCCAACACACACACACACACACGCATATTTGAATCAATAATTAGACTTACTAGAGAATTAATCTTACCCCAATAAAATGATATTATTCAATATCATATACCACACATTAAATGACAAATAGGTTAATGCTTAATGTTATTTGAACAATTGCAAATATTGACAATCCGACAATCACACTGGCGCGCGCGGTTGGTGAATTATCAAAATTTTAACGGTTCAAATTATATTTTTTTAAGGTTAATAAATATATTCTTTGTGTCATGATAATTTCTCCATTATTATCGAAGCAAATCAGTATGAAAAATATGAAGCAGCAGCAGTTGTGGGAGCTGCCCCATCGGAATTGGACAACTGAACAAACCCACCATCGTAACCGTAACCGTAACCGTAACAGAACCCTGACGAGGATGAATATTCCACCGCTCTCGAACTCACAACATCATCAACAACAGCATCCTGCACCTGCACCTGCACCTGCACCTGCTGCTGCTGCTGCTGCTGCTGATTATTCTTCCTCCGCTTCTTCTTCTCGTAAGCAATCCCTCGAGCCTTGGACTGCGCGTCCCTCACCTCCCTCAGGTACAGCCTCACGGCTCGCGCGCCGAACGGGTTCACCTCGGGGCTCCCGCCGTTCTCCTCGAACGCTGCTCGGAGCCGGCCGACGAGGGCGTCGAGGCTGCCCCACGCCTGCCTCAGCGGGCACGGGCAGGGCCCCGGCGGCTGGGAGTTGCCGAAGTAGGCGCAGGTCTCCGCGTGGACCTTGGTCTTCCCGAACTGGTCCAGGTACCGCAGGAACTCCAGCACGTGGGCCCCGCTGCACCGGGACAGCGTCAGTGGCGGCCGGTGGTTCCTCAGGTACTGCCCGAACGAGTTCCAGTCCCGCCTCTTCTGGGACTCGTACCTGCTCAGCGGGACCGACACTTGCGCCGCCTGTTGCTGCGGTGCTGTTAGCTGCTCTTCCTCGCGGTGGTGGTGGTCGGTGTTGGAGGAGTAGCCGGAGATTGCCGCGGATGATGCTGCTGCTGCCGCCACTGCCGCTGACATGTTATGGTTGTGAATTGTGTGATGATAAAATTATATGTGTTGGTTTCTTAATTTTTTATTGGTCAATAGGTTTAAGTTTCAAGAAATCACCGAGACTTGATTTTACCCCTCTAGCTTTTTGGGTTGGGAATTAGTGTGTTTGGTGAAAGGAGATATATAGAGAGAGGGGTATGAGTACTGTTGTTCAGGTGGGGTTTGGTTGGGGTTTGTCGTCTAAAAGGCTTCTAGCTGCTAGCTGGCTTGGGGAAGGCAATAAAAATCAAGTCGGTGATCTGAGGATTTTTCAGAGTTGGATCACATGCGGTCAAATTGACAAGAGTTAGGAGTTTGGTGTGATTTTGATGATGACATGCTTGCTGGGATCCGATTAGAAGAGATGTGAAAGTGTGTAGAGTTGAAATTGCTCTTGTTGTTGCTGTTGGCCACGGCTTTACTCAATCTAGTGGCGAACAGGCCAGATCAATTGAAGTGAACCTGAGATCTAGGAGAGGTGAGCAAGGATAATCGGGAGATATGTATATATATATTAATTAAATATTACATAAATTTTTAATGAAATCTAGGAGTGAACATGAGTCGTACCCAACCCGCCGACCCGTCAAATCCGACCCAATCCGACTCAGGCGGGTCGGATTCGGCGGATCAGACCC
>QANU01031477.1:44909-197550 GCA_003254905.1 Nissolia schottii
TAGGGGTAGGCAAGTTTCCTAGCCATAGGGTAGGGAGACAAAAGAGGGGTCCATGCATTAGAGAGCAAGTGATGGCAGTTTGAATATCATTTCAAAACGTCATTTCAATCATTGATCAACCCTTTGTTTTCATTTTTCTTCCTTTATATAGCTTTAAAGTGGAGAAGAAAACAAAAGTAGGGGAACTTGTTTCAATAATTTTTATTTTTTAAGTAAAATTATTTAAAATATTTTTTTAAATAAAATTATATATAGTTTATAGTAAATAATATTTATCATTATAAGCAAATATAAAAATAAAAAATACATAATAATTTCTATATTATATAATTTAATATTTCCTATTTAATAGTTAAATATAATAATAAATTATAATAACAAGTACTTTTATATTACTTGTTTAATTATAAATTTACAAATAATATAATTAATTCTATTTACTTACTTAAAATTTAAATTATGTAAAATATAATTTATATTATACATATTTATCATTTATATGTTTTAATCAATTGTAATAAAGTGGAGAAGAAAACAAAAGTGGGGAACTTGTTTCAGCCTACTACAATAAGTAAAGTAAGAGAAAAGAAAGAAAAGTTTTACGGTGATATATTTAGATTGTTATCTAATTAAATACTTCTATAGGTATAATTTTAAATAATAAATAAGATAATTAATTAATTTTTTATATAATAATATTTAGTTAAATTCTAATATAAAAAATTATTATTAATTATAACAATAAAAAAACGTTAATTTTTTTTGCTAATTTACTAAAAGTGAGGAATTATATTTCTAAAAAATTCAATTAACTATTAAATGTGATATGCCTTGTGAGAGAATGGTAATTATTTGGAATAATATTAATTATAAATGTGTGAAATTTATTTTTATGAATATAATTATTTAAAAGTTGTTTTAAATAATTATCACCGTAATATTATTTGTAATTTAAGATTCATTTAATGTTTAACATGATAAAAAAATTGTAAGTAGTTTAAAAGATAAAGAACAAACAAGATTCAAGTAAGAGATTTCTCTTAGAAAAAAAAAATCTCTCTCAATCCAAAATCAACTAATAGTTTCTCTTTACCATTGGACTCGACATGTAATTGTCAATTGACACTTGCTGGCTTAGGTTAATCCAAGGCTAGAAAGGATTATACGACTACTATTTCATGTACTAAGTTTCTCTTTGCAGGTTCCCAGCCAACGGTTTTGTCTACCATGCTGACACGAAATATATAAAGTTAACAAAATTATAGTAATTTGCTTAGTTATCTAAATCTTTAGTTTAGACTTTAGAAGAGTCTCACATGCTGCTTAAGGTTCCCTATTATTCAAACCTCTCTTTCACTCGATCTGTGATGACCCAACCAATCTTTGCCTTTGGCATAGGGTGAGGCTTCGGCGCCGCAATGGTTTCCAAATTTCGCTCTCTTAGCCTAAGTGTGTCATTCTATCACCGAAGGATGAAAGGGTTAGTTCCCTGTAGTTTTCCCACAGATCAGTCCAAAAGTTTTTTAAGGAAAAAATCCTTTCCAAATAGAGGAAGGTCTTAATCATTTCGGAAAAAACCATGACAAAAATAAAATAGAGATGCGTTACTTACTAATTTTTGTTCACGTGAAAAAATTGACTTGTCCAACACACATTACGTTTAGAATCTTACATCTCTTTGCATGAATTTGGTAAGTCTAGACTGTGATAGTTAAAGGCAGCATATTATTTCTTTAGAGATTAGTCTTTCAGTGAGAGGATAATAGGAAAAATTTTAAAGGGAAAAATGGTAGTGGACTGTTGTAAAAATAACAATGATTCACAATACTAGTTTGTCAAACTCTTAATAAAATAATAAAGCAAAGAAAAATTCTTACTCTCAAAGTATTCAAGAATTTATCAATTATAACTGCTTCAACTCAGGCCCTTAATTAGTTTGCTGTTTTTTTTCTGTTTGTTCAACACAAGTCATTTTATTTTGCATTAATAATATTAATCATTTTGGACCGTGTTGGGTGGGGTTCATGTTCATTGATACGAGATTTTCTGGAACAGACAATGTTTATATCTCATTGCTCAGTTTTCATTGGGCTTCGGAAAAGACAGTGCAACCTAAAATTGTTTTAGAAACAAACGATTACACTCGACCAAAAACACCCAAATGATTGAACAACCCTTACCGAATAAAAAGCTGTCTGTAACAGGCCTGGAAAAATGATTGTATTGTGATGCAAAAAAGGTTTTCTTCAAAGTAACGTTTGAAGATGAACCCAAAAAACAGAAGTTACATCTGAAGTGCAAGGTACTTAAAAAAGAGAAAGAAATTATTAAATGAAAGATCTAATCTCCCACGAACATATCACGCTCGGGTTTCTAATGGTAACGATTATTTATTTATTTTGGTCCGACGAAAATAATGTCAGTAGTACGTTTATTCAAGTAAAGAGAAGTATTTTCTATGTTTTTAATTTTTTTTTAACATGAAATATCATAACGATTTTGATCTTAAAAAGTACTTATACATTATGGATTTAAAGCATCCCAATTTTGGTTAGTACTAATGCATTTTTAGCCTTCCGAATATTTTCCTATTTAGACATGTTTTTGAATTTGGACAAACCACAGTCACGTGTGTGCAGGCTTGCTTTCAAATCTAAAGTTACAACCTGCAAATGTGCTTCTTGTTTGAATATTTGCTGGCAGCACTGGGTAGAATGTGGCCAGAATAATACTCATTTTCTATAGTGGTCGAAATGGCCAGTAAGCACTTGGATCATCGCCACATGACAATCAACTAGTGAAAGATTTCACCAAATCAAATGTTATACATAAGTGAATTTCACATTGGAATGTCCAAAAGTAAATAGGAGGCAGGTAGGAATGTACATTTAAATGGAATTACAACAAAGAAGAAAAGAAGAATGCCCATCTTTTGATTTTTCTTGTTTCTGGGAAAGAAACCCTTCCAAGTGTTATTAACTCACCAATTCAATGGTGCTAAATTTTCTGCTCTAATATATACCTACCAAACTTATCCTTTTCCAACCTCCTGCATCCTAGATAATCTTGTTAACTATCTCCAATCCTTGCTTGTGCATCTCTACGTCTGCGCCTACGACCCGAACGGCCCAACAGAACTCTGCCACCGCCATGACGATGGAGCCGGCTAACCAGAGATACACCATCATCATTACCTTCATTGTACGTGCCATCATCATTGTCTCCATCTGAGAAATCCAGCTCGCCAGCCATATTCTGACTTGCTACTTGATTGGGGGGCAGCTCAGACCTCAGCCGTCTACTAAAGTGGTTAATGTCATTCCCTTGCCGAACTGCATGCAACAGGAGGAAGAAATTCATCGCTTCTATGCCCATCTGGAATCTTCCATTTCTTTCTGCATCACCAGCACCCTCCTCATCATCTGTATCAAAGTCATTATGATGGCGTCCTTCTATAACATAATCCCCAAAAACCACTGCCCCAGGCATGGTTGATGTTACTGTGCTGATAACATCTTCCCGTTCACGCTCCCACTCAAGCCATCGCCATTTCTGTTCATGATCAGGATCCACTGAACGTGGGCGTGCCAAGGGATGCTCTGCCCGCACATGCTTCCGCAACTCCCTATAGTTCCCAACAAAAGAGCAGTTATCCTGCATGCAGTTTCTTGTCTTTGCATTCAGATAATCCCGCACAGGTTCCACAACAGTCCAACCTTTAACCTGACCCCTGCATAGGGGGCATGCAAGCTCAGTGACTTCACTCCTGTTAGAACCCTGTAGCGCATCAGGATTATTGATCAAGCCTTGCACAGGCTGTCCGTTATGTGATGAAGTAATTTTTGTATAAGCTTTCTTGTACTGATCAAGGCAGTTGGAATGGCGAAAGCTAGTTCCACACATATAAGGACGGCAACCCTTATCATGAGAGGAACAAAGGAGAAGAACAGCATTGTGTGGATATTCCATGCACACAGAGCACGTCACATCTTCCCACTCTTTCTTATCCACGGCTTTTGAGCATTTCTTTTGGCACATATCCTCACAAATATCCCTTTTGCAAGTAGTCAGTGGGTATGGAGTGAATCTGTACTGACGAGATGCAATCCTGCTTCGTCCCCTGCTTCCTTTCGCCATTTTCAAAAGTACAACAGAACCTGGTATTTAAATGGAAAATTTTAAAAGGAAACAATGGTATTAGGCTTCTAAAGATTAGGAGTGCAAACCACACACTTGTTCATATGTTTTCCATGTATACTAGTAAAAAACAGTCACCCGATTTATGAATTATTAAAATAAAAAAGCAGTTGTATTGATCACAACAAATATTCCCAAATGTTGAGCAAATATAAAAAATCCCCCAACTCTTGAATATGATGAGACACAAGGGGTTAAATAATGGCCAACCCAAAACACATCCTCCAGAATAAAACCAAAGGGAAGGAACAGACAGAAACCAAAATTCCTGACAAACATCATTTTTCCACACATTCTGCAAATCTGCATTTATTCATTTTCTGTTGTGATCCCCAATGCTTTGCAGCACATTGTGAGATGTCTCAAATCACCCTTCTAGAAATAATCTATAACCAAAGAAAATATAATCAACAGAGAGAGTACTAGGTGTCTAAAAATTAAGATAGTTCCCTCACTACAAAAGGTGGCTCTTGATTTTCCTTTCAAATTGTCCTCAATATAAAAACTTATCTGAACCTCACTGATTCATCGTCCAACGTGCTTATGCCCAAGAATACTGCAAAATATATGGAGCACTCTACATATATGTATGTCATGTGTCAATACTTACAATTTCTTTTGGGCCATGTCTTACACTGGTTGAACACATGTCTGTGCCCAAATGGTTAATTTTTTTTTTATTCGGGCATGTGTTCAACAGGTGTCAAGCATGTGTCCTGGAGTGTCAAACACCGACACGCAGACACTCCATTGAAGAGAAGTGTTTGTGCTTCATAGCTCAACACTATATACATAGGAGAAAACAAACAAAGAAATGATTAAGAAAACAAACCAGACACACAGACAGTTTATATAAAATAGAAACCATGTGCCAAGAGTCATCAAGAAGTTCCATAAGAGATTCTGAACAGGTCATTTTCTCTCTGGAGTTCAACATGTACAATCCCATTTAAGTTAGTTTCATGCAGAACGGTGCTTGTTCTAACAGAGAGTTTTCAACCACTCAAAACCACTCAGACGTTACACTTACACTTCAGAAATGAAAACAAATATTGTCCTTTGGGTGAATATTTCCACTCATCATATCACTGAACTATTAATTGGAAGATCATCCTCAAAATAATGGTGGTAGACGCATGTAAGGCAGCTACAGATTAACACAAGTCGTCTAATCTAACAAAAGGTTAAATGCTTTAACCAATACTAAGACTAGAACTACACTTCCCACCATTGTGCCTAAAAGGTGGAAGCCAATTTGTGAACCTCCAATGCATGCAGGTCAATTTCCTCATAAATCTGACAAGAAAGACCTCAACTCTTGACTGAAAAATTACATCAAAATAGATTGGCCATGGAAAAATATATCAAACATGAACCTATTGATTAATAGTAGATGTTATCTGAATTAAAACTAGGAAAATTAATCATTTATGTTGGATAAAATAATCTATTAGACCGGGAAGAGCATAAAGAAATGGCAGATGTGGCATCCTCATAGAAGAATGCATTCTAAGTCTAATCACTCTAACATAGATACAATCATGCAGCTTTGTAGCAAACCCTGTCTTAGTTGGATATTTTGGCAGTATTCTTAGCCTAGACTTTGATAACAGCTCAGCTGAGAGATATTCATGCATGGGCTACATGTGTACATGGTAAGTGGTAACAGTTTATGACCACCAGGATAACAAGCCAAAGAAGAGCATATATCATTATAATGGCTGTCCAAAATATGACTAGTGCCACTAGCACATTAACATATAACTGAATTGTTGACATAATCAAGTGACATTATCATAGTACAAAATTCATAGGCAAAACCTTTCTTACAAGAAAAATAAGTTCAGATTCTGAACATCCGATAAGCTCGTGAAATGGACTAGTTCAGAATACAGATTCTAAGTGAGAGGAGGAAAAGCTGAAAAGGTGTAAAGAAACAAACCAACACAATTAAGAGTTAAATTTCACATGAAGATCACCTTAGAGAAACAATGTTACTAAAGTATTTGCTTCAACTAAGCTGAATAGAAAATGAACACAGCCCTTCTAACCATACTGAAAAAATAAAGAACGGATTGGGGTAACAATGGGCAAAGCACTCAATGCAAACAGTTATAAAAGCAAAAGACAATTGACGAAAATAGCCCCATTCTGCCAATTGAGAACGAAGCATGTTATGCATCAGACCATAAGGAGGAGGGGAAAAAAACTCACCAGGTCGCAATTCAAGTAATTCAAGTAATGAATCCAACAAACTAGTTTGACAGACCAAAGTGCATCTGGTAGTATACAAAATGGACAGCGAGAAAGAAAACAAAGTAAGAGATTCGCATAAATCAAGCAAAAGGAAACAACGTGACAAGATGCAAAAGCAGCAACAACAAGCAAAGGCAACTAACAAAGTGAGATTAATATAATATTAACCAGAACATGGAGCTAAGATAAGAAGCACATGTTTATCCATCCATCTTAGATCCAATCTTACACGTAATATTAAAAAACAAAAAATCAACCATCAACCAACATTTTCTTAAAAACGAATATATATATATTAACCGCAAAAAAATGGTCGAAAAATCCACCAAAAAAAAAAATGCCCATTTGTTTGGAAACAGAGAAAAAGCAACAAAATACAGCCAACAGGGTATCTGATTCCAGGATTGCCAGTTGAAAAATTCAAAACAACCGGTTAGGGAAAATTAAGAACGCTACATATACGAATCGGAAATTGAAAAAACAGCTTCAAAAACAGAGGAAGCTGAAATGCAAAACGAAAAAAAAGGATAAAGAGAGGAACGAAGGTCGTACCAGGCGACTAAGACGAAATTGGGGAAAGTAGGAGAGTGGATGAAAAGGAAGCGAATTTGAAGGGGGAATAGAGAGAGAGAGAGAGAGAGAGAGAGAGAGAAGGGAATAGGGTTCTCTAGCAAGAGATCGAAAAAAAAGGCGAAGGAACCGAGAGAGAGGGAATGGGGGAAGAGTAGTGGGAAGAAGGGAAGTTTTCTTTCTCTCTCCTAATCCTCTCTCTCTGTTTTTCTTCTTTCTTCTTTCTTTTTTTTTTTTGGAGAGAGGAAGGTGAGAATGGAGTCATTTCTACGCCACTCTTCCCGTGCACTGTCGCAGTATATAAAAAAATGTGTTTAAATTTAACGTGTATTTTATGAATATTGTTATTTATTCATTTTAATGGATAATATTTAAAAATATATGTTAAATAATAAAATTAATATATGATTTTATTTATAAAATATATATTAAATATACTTTATCAACACTTATTACAGTGTGGCACAGGAGACGCGATGTTGTGGAAACTGCGAAACACGCGCTGGTGCATGAAGGTAGCAGGTAGTGCGGGGTGCATCACGTGGTCCGTTTCCCGAAACCGACTTACTTACCCCTGCCATCCTACGATTCGTGCAGCACAATCCAGCATATTCCATCCCTTGTTTATGGTCGGATTGGGTCGAGTTAGTCTTTACTCATATCTTAGTCTTATATTTAGATTTAGTCAATTTTAAAAACTTGGATCCAATTCTAAATTTGACAGACTTAATCATCATTGGGTCGAGTTAAAACTCGAGTTTTGATAGAGTCAAAACGGATTAAAGCTATTTTAAATTTTAAAATAAAAAATAACATTTATTAAAAAATAAAGTTGAAAAAATTATCAACTAAACGTTATATTTTTTAACTAAATACTCATTAATTTCAAACACTACAACAAAATGACATAAAATTTATAATCTTAGCATTCTCATTCAAAATTTCATTATTTTAGTGGAACCTAAACAACAAAAAAAATAATAGGTGCACTAGATTTCTACACACATCAAAATAGACATGGTTTAAGAAATATACATCAAAATAAACATGGTTTAACTATAATAGACATCAAAATAGACATGGGTTATAGGATGAGAAAGAAAGAAAATAAAAAATGCGTAGTATGTATGTAGGACGGGCCAGGTGACCCGAGATTAAACCCAAACCCAAAATGAATTAAAATTGAGTTTTTTTTAGAGTTGTTTAAAATCAGGTTTAATTAAAAACGGGCCAAATTCGTCCGAATGCTTCGATCCGATCCAGATTAGTAAGCCGAACCAAGTTATGAACACCCCTTTTCCATCCTATTTTTTTTAAATAATGCTGATCAATGCTTAGCTCGTTAAGAAAGTTAAAATAAAAAGATTTAAATTTATAAAATATTTAAAATCTTTAAAAATATATAAAGTTTATTTTTTTAATATAAAATTATTATTTATGTTTTCTTAAGTTCATTAGTTAGTAAAATTATTTTTTTATTTACCAACAAAAATTAATTTTTTTAGATAATAATGTAAAAATTAATTATTTTTTTATATATAATACCTTTTTGTCCAATTTTTTTTTATATGCAACTTAATTTATAAATGTCTTAAAGATATTTGTTAGTAAAACTCTTATATAATTAATCATCACATAAAATGTTTTGATTTAAAGTGAGTTTTTCAATTCTTTAAATTGAATATAGTCAATGATCAGAGGGCCGCCCGGTTATGGATAGTTAATAAAATAATAATAATAATCATAATATAATACTCTTTTATGTAATAACATATAAAAATGTTATTTTATTTTATTTCATGTATCTTGTATGTTAAATTTACATAAATAATGGCAGACGAATCTAAAATAATTTCTTGCACGGTGTGATAATTTTTTTTTATAAAATTAATTATTGATTATCTTACGTATTATAGAAATCATGTATAAAAAAATGTATTATAGAAATCGAAATATATCGATTGAGGTAAACGAATAATAATGAAAAATAATGCAGTAGAGAATCGGCCAAAAGTAAATTGAACATGATAATAATAGTAATAAAAAAATTTAAAACATAGCCCATAAGGGATTGTCATACATTTTTGTAGTTATAGTAAACAAATGAATTTTATTAATAAGTATTCTAAGAGCATTTATTAATAAATTTATAAAAAATAAATATATATTAAAAAATAAAAATATAAAGTACTCAATGCATTAAAAATATTAAAAATAATAAAATATTTCATTTTCAATTTCTTAACCAAATACTTTTTAGCTTGACCCTAAGCAAATTTATTAGGTCTTTTCTTCACGCTGCTTGCAATTTTAATGGGGAAGTTTAATATCAATCAATCAATGCCATAAAAATGAAAAGCACCCCATGAGATGAGAAGTCAAGGAGTGTGGTTATCATGGCGTTACAATGCAGTCATGAAGTGCAACACCTGTACGGCTCTGCACTGACCTTTCCTCTCAACTTAGGAAATGTTTTCTTTTTTCAAATAACCCCATGTATCTCTTGGAATTTATAAAAAAACACTATTCATCTCTTAAAATTTATAAAAATAAGAATAATGCATAATCCTCCAAACTTATTTTTAAATTTTTTTAAATTATTAAATGAGACAAAAATTGAATGTTTTTTAAAATTTTTAGATATTAAATGCATTTTTTTTTACTTTATTACTATTTTTACTTTATTTAGTAATAAGAGAAAATTTAGGAGGATAGGTTAGATAACCCAAGGATAACTCTAAAAATAATATTCAACTCTAAAATGTTCATAGGAGCAATGGTTTCCATTCCTTGTAAGTTGTAACGCTACCAGAGTTGTTGTAAAACTGAACATTCTCAACCAAACGCTAGATTTTGGAGCTCTAAAATACAAATATCTTTGCAAAATCACGAAATGATTAAATGGTCATTGCAGCTTCCTACAACTGTTTAAACAATCACTCAAAACTTCAACGTTTACTGCTGCTCTAATAGCAGAGATATTACAAAAATAACAATTATAATAAGGTAAATATTGGTAGTCGCCACTTTCATGGCTTAGTACGTATTTACATGTTTGTTGCTCTAATAGCAGAGACATTAAAATGACAAAAACAATATGATAAATGTAGCTGGCTGCCTGCTTTCTCCGCTATTTACATGTTAAGGCAGCCGCGCTGCCGGTGACTATGAGTATCAGCAACCAACCAAGTGGCAACACTTGTTACCGTAGAATTCCATCCAACAACCATTGCTTTACAAACAAGAACTTCTTCAAAAAAGCAACAGCTTAATGAGCAATGTGACCACTGACCAGAAGATCCAACAACCCTGCACCAAATGACCAACCTGCACCACCGTTGGGATCTCCTGGTGGCCGGTGCATGTTGCAGTAAGGAGCAATGAGCACTTGGTTGGGCACGAAGGGGCCATCTCTTGTCCACTTCCCCCCTACAGTCATAACAAGATTCCGCACTGTAATAGAGACACTGCCTCTTCTAATTTTGAAAGGGGGTGCAAAAATTTTATCCCTGGACATTCTTGATGACCAAGCGATCTCCCCTTTTGATGAACCTACCTTCACCATGGGATCAGCATGCAGGGTTAACAGATTATAACCGATCCAGCTGAGGATTGCGAGGTCTGACCCCAGCAGCTATTTACACACCTACTTACCTTTTCCCTTTATATTCCACTAGTTAAAACCCAAGATATGCATCACTCTGCTGGGATAAACTGTAGAAAATAGAGGATGAATTTGACCTTAATGGGCGATCGAGATCGTGCTCTACCGAAAGAAATTATTGTGTGGAGAAGCAGGACTAAAGGGAGATGGAATTGGTCTCCTTAGAAATGGATGGTCCAATAGCATAGCTGCGGTTGGACGCTTATTTGGGTTAACTTGTAAGCATTCAAGAATGAAATCTCTGGCGTCTTTAGATAAAGTTTCTGGAATAGGTGGAGGTTCACCCCTTCCTATCCGAAATAATGCTTGCATCTGTCATGACAGAGAAAAATATATATTATCACCAGTTATCCAATTACAAAGAGAAGTCCAATCACTTAACGGCTCTAGACTCTCTAGCGTTCAACTAAACTAAAATCTCAAATCAAAAGAACTCAACAAGCAAAATTAACGGGGTAAAATCCAGTCTCTAATAGATGAATCAAGGAAAAATATGAAAGTAACCAAACTTAAAGAAAAGAGGAGACTGAAAAATGTTACATACTCCTTCCAAATCAGAGTAAGGAGGCTGCCTTGTCAACATCTCTAAGACCGTACACCCTAGGCTCCATATATCAGCTGCTAGCCCATAACCATTGTTCTTCAAGTTAACAACCTATCGCCAAACAATTCGAAGTTAAACTCACATTAAAAAGCTCACATAGTGTGTAAATTCATTTGTCAGTTTATTGAGACATTCCCGCTAAATTACAAATGGGTGGAAAAACTATAGTTTCAAGATTCTGAATCCAAGATTATGAGACAAGAAAACCAATCAAAGAACATAGTGCAGTAGAATAATTTATTGATAGTTCAACTTTATGTTCTTACAGCAAGTCAGAACATTCGGGATGTGTACCACACTACATTAGACAGCCATACTCATACCTCATTCAAGTTCATCCCTTTGAAGGAATTATTCCAAATAAATGATTCAAGAACAGAGACAAACCTCTGGGGCCATCCAGTATGGGGAGCCTTTGCTTGATTTGACATCATTCAATTTTGTTGCCTGTGAAGGCAAAAGAACCAACAATGTAAATTACTAGCATCCAACATTTGGACTTTGCACTGATAAGACACTGAATAAAGAAACTCAGTTTTGTTAAAGAAGGTTACCTTCGCCAACCCAAAATCTGCAAGTTTGACTGACCCACATACATCAACCAGTATATTAGCACACTTGATATCCCTTCAAAATTGAATATTTGGATGAAAAATATTTAGAATGTAGCAAATCAGTGCAAATAAATAAATAAATAACCTAAAGCCAAAAGAAGAAATCAAATTCCAGAACAGCCAGTATCTTTTGCAAGATTCGAAGTTAAGCATTTTTCACTCAACAAATAAAATTTGTTAAAACAGGCCCCTTTTCCCAGAAGGGGAATAATATTCCATATCAAGTTTCTTAACAATTTTATTGATATATGTATCTATGCAATAAAAAAAAGTCAATAAGATACAAATTAGTTGGACAAGGCTTTTGTTGTTGTACAAGTTGCAACTTGCAAATAGTACAAGACTAGAAACTCCACATCTACAGAAACTTTGATACTTGATTATATACTTGAGAAGCTCCAAAGAAAGTATAGTTGAAGTATTTAAAATGTCATAGTCATTACACCTTGAAAGATATTCTTCATAATCCAGTTTCTACCTGATATAAAATTCTATTTTGATAACACTCGCGCACAACCACACACACAGAAACTGTGTGAACAGCCCCCTTTACTTCCCTGAACATTCTAAACTATGTTTTAGGAACATTAAGCATGAAATAAAAATCCCTTGATCCTTATCTAAATAGCAGCATTGCATCACTAACTGAGCCAGCTAACTTGCTCAGGGAATTCACCCAAATAAGATTGCTGTTACTAAAGGCACAGTCATTGGAATGCATCAAGATGCGAAATTCACTCATGTTACCTGTGGACCACATTTAGTCCATGAAGATACTTCAACCCACTTAAAATCTGCCTTGTGTATGCAGAAACTTGAGAATCATTTAAGTGATACTTTGAATAGAGACTTGCCAATGACCCTTTTGACACAAGCTCAAGGAAGATATATAGTTTACTTTCATCCTGGAGAAGACAACATAAATATAGAAGCAACAAAGAAGAAGAGTAAGAACAGTATAAAAACAATTTCTCTAAGTAGCAGAAACAGACAAAACCAATTGAGTATACCCCAATTTCGTCCTGAAAATTTTTTAACAAAATTTTCCCTCAACTGAGGACTTTTGGCCATTGCATGACATCAATTTTGTCCCACTAAAAATAACTTAAAAGAGAAGATAGCTAAACAACGACACATGTAAAAATAAGCCCAGCTAGAAAACACGGAAAAAATGCATCACACATTCCATAGTCAGCATTAATAGAGAGTCTAATTAACATTCACTCACTTCAACCAAATATTTAATATATATATNTATATTAAGGCTGCTGTAGAAACCTGCAAAATTTTCTTTCATAAGTGCTATAAGTATACTAGATGCAGAATAGAGCCAGACAAAGAAAGATCTACAATCCAAAGGGAGAAAAGATAAGGCAATCTTAGATACTGACAGCTCAAACAACAAGGTCTAACACTGCAACACTATCAAATAAGTATGTGTGAAATTTTCTGCCAAGTAAATGCGTTCAAATATACATTTTAATTGCCTTGGTCCTAAAATAGCGATCATTATTCCTAGAATATCATATTCTTGTAGAATAAAAGAGAGTTGCCAACTACATAGTAGCATACCTTGTCTGTGCCAAAGTACCGAACTATGTTCTCATGTTCAAACTGACTCAAAAGAGATATTTCCTGAGAGGAAGGCCACAAATATTCATACAATAAATATTTTCATACAAGATGGAATGAAAAAATGAATTTGTCATAAACTTTAATGAGAGGACTAATTCTTCCCACCTGCTGAAGTTGGAAAAGGCTCTGTTTGCCCTGAATGCCTTCATCCAGCAAAGATACCTCCTTCACCGCAAAAAAGAATCCATCGCTGCTATAAAAATGTGTAAGTTACCTCTATGAAAAAGAAAAAGAAAAAGGCAAATCTGTTTGCAGCAGCAAACTTGACATTAAAATAATTGGACTCTTACCGTAACTGCCACAAATAAATTTTCCCAAATCAAAGCCTAGAAGTTGTGTGGAGTGTGTTCATGTGTGTTTAGCAATTTTTAGACACTATTATTATCTAACTAGTCCACATTCTACGGAAATTGAATGCTACAAAGTTGAACAAAGTTTTACTAGTAATTATCAACAACTTAAATCATGTCTTAAAGGGTAAAGAGAACCAGATAATACTGGTTTTCTCCAAACTGCAAGTTAGTTTAAACAAACCTCTAACTTGGTAAGGTTTAAATAACATTTAAGACCACGGGCATAAATATGCACGTTCCCACCGCCTAAGTCATTAAAGAACTAACCAACCAACCAAAAAAACCAGAAAAGAAGTAACGAAAAGAGGAAAGACTCACTCCGTATAACCTTCATACACGGTTCCAAACGACCCCTTCCCCAAAATGTCACCCTTTTGCCACGATGAGAAAGTTCGCCTGAACCACCCATTTGAGGAAACATTGTGACCCAACTCATAACCCGCGCCAGAACCAGAGCAACCCCTCTCTCCACCGACATCACTGTCATCATCATGGGACGTAGTAAACGAACTAGAATCCGAGAAAAGCACGCTCCTTTCCCCATGCCTCACCCTACCAACAACGCCAATTTCACCCGAAGACGAAGGCGAATCACCGATACCAAGACCAAGAGCATTATCTATTGGACCAAAAGACCTCATCAAATCCCAATTAGAACCCACCCCATCAACAATTGGCCTCAGAATGGGAGGCCTAACGCCCTTGATCCCTCCCCCAACAACCCCATCTCCTTTTTTGCCACCCAAAGCCTTCGAATCGGAAGAAACCCCAAGCTTCGAGCCTCCCACTTCAAAGGGTCGCAAAAAGTTCTCATTTTTAAGTTCGGCATGGGAAACAAGCACAACCTCAGTTTCCAATTCAGCTGAAACACGAACCCCCTTCACCTCGTTGCTGCTAGAATTAGAATTAGAACTGGGGGAAGCAAAGCGAGCCTTCCGTGCTTCCCAATCGGCGGTTGGGATTTCGAAGTCTTCGGGGCCGGAAAGGCCCAAGCTTTGGAAGATGCGGTCGAATTGGCCGTCATTGACCCTTAAGCTGGTTTGGCTGCACAAAGAGGAATTAGGGGCTGAATGGTGGGTGGTTGGGGGCTGGTAATCGATGTTCTTCATGGCGTTGAGGCGCTCGAGCTTGGGTTTGGGGCTCTGCTTCTTCGTCTTGGTCCTCGTCCTCCACCTGGACTCCATTGTTTTGCTTTCAGGTTTCTGGGAAGGGTGGGGGGTCCCCTTTGGCAGGGTGCTGTGTTCTAGGTTCTATACAGTTGGCTGCTGGGAAAGTGGACAGGAATGTGCCTTCCTATTCTTGATTTCCTTCATTTTGCAGTAATTCATCGTTCTCTTAATTAAGTTTACTCCTACTGCAATGCCCTAGTCATTCGTTAAGGTGGATATAACATATGATTTTACTAAATTTAACTTATTTATTTTAGTCAATATTTAATTAGGATCCTGGTCGAGCGTGACAGACAAGTAAATATTCTTCATAAGAAGTAGTTATTTTTAACGATAACCACAAGTATTAAGTAATTATCAAAAATGGTAACCATAAAAATAAAATTGAACACCAATACCAAAAAGGACAGTTATTTCATATATCTTCTTTATTGTATAAATAATTATTAAAATAAAAATATTCTATACTGACTTATAATTATATATTATCATGTTAATATAAACGTTATACAGGCAACTTTAAAAATGTCACAATTAATAGCTAATGTTCGAATTATTTATTCGGACACTGTATTGAAATTAATATCCTTTAAAAAAGTACTTTCACAATTGACTTTCGAGACACACGTGTTGAATTACCTCAAAACCTCAATTCATGTGTACATACTTATTTTTTCTGAAGTAAAATATCAAATTTATTTAATATTTTTATTAGAACTATTTTTTTTAAATTTATACTCGTGTTTTCTGTTATCAAGCATCCACAAAAATTAAATAAAATAAAATAACTTGTTTTTTATTAGGTATTATGTTGAATATTTTATGGAAAGAATCTTTTTCCTTGACTAATTTCGGAGTTATTACTATTGTTATTGTGCCCTACTCGTTTTGTAATTATTTGTTGGACGTATTATGGAATGGAAAGATAAGGAGAAAGGTGAGGCCGCCACGAGGCATCAGGCTGGTAGTAGGGAAGAGTTCGGGAATTAAATTATTTATTACTTGGCTGTCCACCACTCAGTGTACACCCACTGTGTTTATGCTTTAATTTCTACTTTTAATAAAGCAATAAAGTTTGTCTTCTTTTTTTTTATTAATAAGAATGCGAAGACTATAAGTATTGCGGGGAGATTGGTTAAGAAAATTAAAATAAAAAATTTTAAGTTGATTAAGTATTTAATATTATTAAAAGTATATAAATTTTATTTTTTTTAATGAAACCTTATGATGTTATTAAGAAGAAAAATTAGAGTTCATGAGACGAATCAAGAATACATGAGGTTTTCTCACTCATACATTAAATTTTAGCAAAATAGTTGACTTAGCAGTGTCATTAATGACAATATTACATGATCGCTTGACAAATTTATAATTAACAAAATAAAACCAACACAGATAATAAATTTTATTTTTTAATAAAATTATCATATATATATATATATATTTTTAACAAGGATTCTAAAAGTACTTGTTAACAAAATTCAAAAATTATTTATAAAATTTTATGTTGGGTGGAAAAGAAATAATAATACAATTATTAATCACATGCTATTATATTAGAAAAAATAATAATCTTTTCATTATTATTATTATTATTTTAATTAAAAGTCACACATTTAATATTATATACTTTGATATTAAAAATAAAATATTATATAATTAAATAAAAATATTAAAACTTTTTATATTTATGATATATAAAAATTCATTTCATATTTATATTTAAATTATATTCACACTGCACACGAATTTACAAATATATTTATTTTTACTTGCTTATCTCTAGGGAAAAGGGTGTAACTCTCTTATTATTATTTGCTACTTTAAATTAAAATACGTTATCATTTTTTAATAACACTTTTATATATTATTTAAAGTAAATATTCTCATGTCATTAGTTGGAGATTCATGACGGAGGAGGAGGGGAAAAAAGAATTCTCCAGTAAATAAAAATAAAATAAAATAACCCAATTGAAAGATGGGCCCAAGTTTGATTTGTTTATGAAAACATACTAAGTTTAGGCCCAATAAGCATAAAAAATACTTAGGCCTGTTATTGACCGTACTTTTTCTTTATGTTGTTGAATAATATTTAATGTACGTTTTAAGAATATTTTAAAATAATTGTTGGTTTTAATTTATAAAGCTTGTAATGATTTGGGGTGGCTTATATATGGGAGTAATGATATTTGGATAAAGTGTAAACATTTTATCATTCTTCTCTCAATATATCATGAGCCTACTATATTAAAAGTAGCCGCGTTGATATGAAGTAAACAAAAATGCAACATGTACATCCAATTTTATACACCCATACATATATCATTAATAATACACAAATTTTATTCTCATGAGTGCACAAACATTATAAACTTATAGATGATATTCTCAATTATATTAAGTGCACAAACATTACAGGCATTAAAACACAAACTTTATGTATATAAGTATAGGGTGTATATATGGTGTATATTTTTTGGTATACGTGTAACAGGACTCTGGCATAAAATGAGTGATAAGGATAACTTTTAAATAATGTTGTTCATATGGCGGGTCTACTTAATCAGTTATCTGCGTAACATTTTAAGTTACCCCACTTTCTACCTGTCATTGACATCTTAGTTGACCACTACCTTCAAAATTTTTTTTTTAGGCAACAACCACTGTCATGGCATCCACCATGGTACCATTGGGCATTGTTGCCTTGCCCGGCTGCTCCTCTGTGCTGGAGCCTGAATATGGTGGAGAGTGATCCTCTAAAGCAGAATAATCACTTCAACATAATCAATGCTTATTGGAGAGATACGCATAAGATATAACTCACATAGAAGCAATAATATAATTAGGGTTGTCAAAATGAGTCCGGCCCGTGGGACCGGCCCGTTTACTAGGTTAAATGGACGGGGTTTTACATGCAAAAAAATAGGCCTGTGAAAATTTGAAAAAAATTGGGCCCGACCCGCGGGCTAGCCCGTGAAATATTTTTTTTATTTATAAAAAATTAATTTTTTAAAAGTTTCATTTTTTACTTTAAATTTTATTTTGGAGTTTAAGAGTTTACTTATAATTGAGCATATTTAACTATTTGTTATGCTTAACTACTTAATTATATTTATATTGCTATATACAGCTGAAGTGCTATAACATAGATATTGATAAATTTTGCATTCTATTCCTTCAATGAGTGCCTACGCCCTACAAGTTGAATATACTTTCAAACCTTGTTTATTATTGATTAATCTTCGAGAAAGAGTTCTAATTGTGTTTTTGATCAATAACATAACAGTACTCACATCAATGTTATATGACGTCGTTTAATTCATGAAAGTTGTATTAATTCATGAATCGATTTCAAATAGGATTTGAAAGCATTTGATATCTTTCAAGTAAGATAGTTGAAAGAACAAAAAGGAAAATATAATATCGCAATCAACCATTTAAATTATTTCTTTCTAATCAATTAATAGATAGACAATAAAAAATAGTTAAAAATGATTGTGCATACTTATTCATAACTTTGTATTTAAATCATAAAAAATAGACCAAAATTTTAATTTTTTTTTTAAAAAATAAACGGGCTAACGGGCCGGCCCGACCCGTTTGACACCCCTAAATATAGTACACCAATTTTGTTCACTTGCATTTGTGCTTCTTACTCTAACTTCATACACTTGTGCTTTCTTGCACTTGTTTCTTCCTCGTCCTCGGTTAGTAGCTCCAAAATTATTTTTTCCTCTCCCTTAACTTGATTGTCTAAAATCATAGTCTTTTCCTTGATTGAAATTGCCACGACCTCTTTCTCTTAAATTTCCTCTGCTTCTACCTCTACAAGTAAAATTATTCCTTTGCCTTGATTATTGTACCAGTGGCTTCTTTCTTCTCCATCTTGGCTTGACTAAGCTACTTGACTTCTCAAGGCTTCTTTTGTTGATTTTTCTATATTTTTTGCAAGTTTGCTCGTGTGACTTTCTATGATTCCTTGTAGCTCTGCAACTATCATTGTTTTTGTGTCATGTGACTCTATTATTATAGTCACCACATGATCAAATTTCATCGGTATAGTGCGGAGAATTTTCCCACCACCTTACTTTTTGGAATGTCTTATCCATAGACTCTCATCTTATTGACAATATTAGTAACATGTGAAAAATGTTGTTCAACAATTTCTAAGTTAGACATTTCATACCTGTTATATTCTTTGTATAGGACTGCAATCTGGATTGTTGCACCTTTTCCACTCCTTTGTAAGAAGCTTCAAAGTGTCACACGCTTCTTTGGCAGTTGAGGCATTGGCACTTTTTCCAAACACTAAATAATCCATTTCTTCATAGATTTGTGACAACGGCAATTAGTCCTTTTGTGGAGTAGTTGCATCTGCTCTTTCTGAAATATCATCTTCAACATAGCTTCAAATATTGTGAGCCTTTAAGTGAGTGATCATTAAAGTTGCCCAATAACTATAATTAAGATTACCATCTAATTTGGGACAAGACAAACAATATTATAATTGTTTGCCATAATGACTCTTTAAAAATAATTGTTTGAGAACAATACTCTTATTCCTCGCAAACTCTCAAGAAAATTGGCTTTGGATTTAACCAGTTCTAATATCAATATGATATCAGATATCCACGGGATATAACTCACAGTGACTAATATTTTTCTCTCTTGTGTTCACGAAAGCATCACACAAACTCAATCTCACTAATACTCACATAGAAACAATCATTATCAAGAGAGAACCAATTATGGTTGCTACACTGTGGACATATGAGAAGCACAAGAATAACAGAAGTGTGCAAGTATCAGTACATGAAGTTATCAGAGTGAAATATATAAAAATTTTCATCTTCCTATATTAGTTTTCTATATGTAATTCTTTCGTGAAGCAAGAGTGAAAACACTTTGTAAGTTATATATATCCTGTAGGTATCTGATATCATATTGTTACCTCTAAAGAGTGAATATATTATTTTAGAGAGTAAAGTGAAAAATTTCACCAATAAATTAATAAAATTAGAATAAGTTTTAATTTTTAATTTATTTATTTAAAAGTGAAAATCTTCACTTTATTCTCTAAAGTGAGATCTCTCTTAATTTAGGTCATCCAAATCTATGTTTAGCAACATTTTTAAAATATTACTAAATTATTATAAAAATATTTTAAAGAAAATACTGAAATTGTATAATGTTGTATTTTAGGGGGGAATAAAAGAGTATTTAGTTATACAGTAAAAAAACACTTTATTTACAAAGACAATGTTATAAAAAAGAAATGGCAACATTATAATATTTGTGTTTTACATTTATATTTTTTTTGTAATAATAACATTTATGTAATTATGATTATTTATGTAATTCATCTTATTGAATAATGAATATGTATGCGTTAATTTGTTTAAAGAAAAAAGCTAACGAGTGTTCTCACTTGTTAAAAAAAGAGAGTTATAATTAGAAATATTTTATTAAAAGAGTAATCATTTTAAGTTTACAAGACATTAAATGCATTAGAAACAATAAAAGTTACAATTTTTAATTTTTTTAAAACACTTAATAATAAAACTCTCGTCTATAACAGAAGTGTACCTGATTATTTAAAACTTTATACCCAATTGACCACCTTTTGATTTAAGACCGTAAAAACATTTGTTAAAAAATTAAAAAAAAGTTTTTTTAATTAAAAATATAAGTTTTTTAAGCACTCAGTATAATAAAAATTTTAAAAAATTATTTCTTTTAATTTCTTAATATTACTCTTATGACAGTAATTAATAAAATCCTTAATTTTAAAATGGTTGCATTGGGATCGGAGAAAATTAAACACTGACTTTTATTAAAGGGAGTGTCATGTGACTTCTTGATCTCTTTGATCATCTTTGATGTGGAAGCCACACAACATCTAAATATGAGGTTTTGCATTAAAGCGCGCCACGTGGGTCTTTGATACACCTTGACAGAATTAACGAAAGGAATAGGAAATAGTGGATTTACAATAGTACCTGCATTGCATCTGCATGTAATAGAGCTTGTATCCATATATCTACATCTATAATATTAATTAGTTATAGCGTAGATATGCTTTTCACATATTTTACTTAGGTGATATCTTAGGCCTTCCCTTACCTCTATCCTCTCCCCATGTTCTAATATATACCTACCCAGCTAGTTAGCCACTGGTCAACTAGTTATATAATGCATGGGGCTGAGCGGAATGCATGCACCCACATTATGAAGTCTGTATGAAATATATAGATTTATATGGTTGGGTCTACATATAGTGGGAAATATATGACCATAGAAATATTATAGTAATAGTAACATGATATAGAATGATAATTAAATGGAACAAATTAAGATGATTAAAAAGAAGTGTCAGAAATAGATATATATAAAAGACACATGCACAATTAATGTACACACTTGCATTAATTAACGTAGCAATGCAATTTATAAATCAAGACATAACTAATCAATTTGAAAGTCAAAATCTAAAAAAAAGAAAAACAGATTTCCAAGAGAACCAGATATTTCCTTGACTTTTCAACAATATTTGGTTCTGGCATGAACATGGGCACATTACAAGAATTGGAAAACACTGCAATACCTTAACAATAATAATTGAGCCCTTGTTAACCGTATTAGTTGCAAGTCCTTCACTCTCTTTTACCAATCTAATCACACAAACTAACAATTTTCTTCACAACACCCACCAATAACAATAAGACTTACAAGGGAAATTAACTACTCAATATATAATTTAATGCTTGAGAAGTCACTTTAAATATATTGTTCTTGTTGTGTATATATATATATATAACCTTCATCTTTTGTCTTCCAAGCTAGGTGATGATGGATGAGATCAAATCAAGTGGCACTCTTACCATTTCCATTTGTAGAGAGAGACTCTTAGACCCAATTGTTGTTGTTGCTAGAGGTACCGCCATTTTGGTCACTAGAACTTCTAGGACCAAAGGAATAATTAGTCCCTATAGTATTATTATGAGTAGTAGTAGCGGTAGCGTGGTGGCTCTCTTTATTCACGAGCGATGTAATTGCCGCTGCAACAGCAACCCTAAACTTAGGATCTGATGCAATTGCCGACACTTTATTATCATCACCACCACCATCATCACCGTCTACACCTGCCTTATTACTCTCTTCTCCTCCCTTGTTCCAAATCCTTTCCATGGGAATTACCGGTCTAGGGCTGTTGTAGTGATGGAAACTGTTCATTGCAATATTTGCACTGCTTCCACCAGGGATTAATCTGCTCGGCATCCAAGAAAAACGCGGTGGCTCGGTCGGCGGCGCATTGGAGGAGCTTCCACCAAAGGGAAAACGCAGCGATGATGGTTCATTGGTGAGATCAAGAACGACCCCTTTGGAGGGGTCCATAGGGTTTAGGGTTCTGATTATGTTGGAAGATGATGATGAAGGGTTTAATGTGTGGTGGTGGAAGGTGGCGGTGTTGTTGTTGTTGTTGTAAGGAAAGGGTGAGTGGTTGAAACTTGAGTCCACCAACATGAAGGAAGCTGCTGCTGAAGCTGTGGATGCCATGGCAGTTGCACCCACAGGGAGTGGGTGGTTGTGTGTTCCTTCGTAGGTTGTTATTAGTATGGACATGTCATCTATGCATCTTTGCACCTATATATACACACACACCCACCAATTTAATAGCCAACATAAGAGTTGCATAAAAGAACAATTCCAAACAAAATAAAATAAATATAATAGGGCAATGTTATTTATCGCACTTATATGCATGACAAATTCTGCAGCTCGACACCGTGCACGAAAGATTTAAGTCATCTACATAAATATAATTTAATTTTTTATTTTATTATGTTAAACTTCAATAACTATCTTAAGATATATTAATTGTCGTGCATTGTTGGAACAGATAGCCGTCGAGCTAAACAACATCGCTCTAAACACTGCATTGCTTGAGCGACTATCTTTAAATATCAGAATTTAAAGTTTTAGGAAAGGTGAAATATACCTGTTTCCTAACGGGGCAGCCTGGGGCTACGGTGCACCGGTAATAAGCTCGTGGACATGGATTTCCTTTTGCAATTTTCTGCCCATATTTTCTCCATTGGCACCCATCATTCATCTATCAAAACATGAAATTAAGTCTAAATTAATAAATGTGACACAAATGATCATATATATATACACACACAAGGGTATCCCGTTAATAATTATATGAATGAATGATTGTGTGCGTCTCACTTTAATTAAACTATGGAAAGAGATTCAGATGATGTTGAATTACTCACCGTGGCTGCCTCACATCTTGCTCTAACCGAAACCCTAGCCTTCCTGTTAGGCGGTGTGGCGGCGACGTGGTTAGTACTGATGCCGGCGGGCAACTTGTTCTGATCCCTTTTGTCTTCCGTTCCTTTTTGACTTGTGCTGCTTGACTGCAACCTCAGTGATAAGCCCAATTCACTCTCGCTTAAACCACCGTCGTCGTCATCATCATCGGTGGTGTTTGGCGGCGGGGACGGTACTGCTCTTTGAATATTCTTCTTGTTGAAGATCTCATGAATCAATCTCGATGGCCCTTCATTAATGCTACTATTGTCTTGAAGTGATGAGAGGGATATTTCATCATTATCCTAATCAATTCATTAATTAATTAATATGGATTAATCTATCATTACACATACATTATAAAATAGGGATGATTGAATATATATATAGAAACAATAATCGAATTAATTAGTTTACCTTGCTTTTATTGTTTTCCTTGATGATTGAGAATTTCATTTGCAGATCGCAGTAGTCTTTCATGGTTTGTTCCACCACTCTCCTCAGAACTTTGTTTTCCTCTTTCATGCTCTCCATCTCCATTTGTAACATGTTTAACTGCCGGAAAATCACTCGCTTTAACGACTTTCAAATTAAGCAATTGTGACACACACACACACACACACTAAAGCAATTAATCAAGAGACTTGTGTTTCAAGAATTACACACATATATGCATGCATATATAAGAAAGAACTAATGGAAATTAACGGTAAGAGAGAAATGAAATTAGTAGTTGGTAAAATGCTACAATTTTTTTAGCTGTTTATTAATTCACACAAACTACCAACAAAGGGGTCTAGGGGATGAAAGAAATTAAGAGAGGAATTATTATTAACGATGCTTTAATTTATATATGAAATAATGAAAAATTAATGACCTCTCTTGCTTTTGTGCTATCTTGCAAGGAAATATCTACCAGAGATGCATCATCTTCTATCTCGCCAGCTATGGCTTCAGCAACTTCTTCCTTATCTTCATCCTCTCTCCCTCCCATTGTTTCTTCCCCCTCATCATCTACCTTCGTTGCTGCTGCTGCTTCTTGATCTCCTTCATTAATTTCATCATCATCAATGTTATCTATCTTCAAAGAGAGATCAATTTCCATCTTGTTCTGGGGTTCTCTCTCTCTAGTAGACGAGGACATGGTTGATGATGATGAGCTTATTGGAGAATCTCTTCCTTTGTCCTCTCTTCCCATATAAATGCATCTTTTGAGGCACCAAAGTCAATTCCCTCCTCCCTAAGACGTTTCTTATCTTGGACACACAAGGACGCATCTAAGTTTTGACTTTAATTACCTTCTTAATTAAGCCCCCCGCCCCCAATTAAATCAATCACTCTAGCTACAAGCTCTCTCTCTCTCTATATATATATTTTTAAATTAACAAGTATTATAGGTGCAGTCTATAATTTGATAATTGGAGCCCTCTCGTGACCGAAAAGACGATAGGAACCATTATGTAGTAACCAGTCAAGTTGGTGATGGTTCATTGACCCTTTACTTGCCCTTTGTGTAATTAATGGACAAATCCAAGGTTTTTATATATGAGAAATTCTTGTCATGCTTTTTGAGTAACTCAACCTCATCGGTCATGTGAAACATTATGTATTTTAAGAGATATAAAGAATAAGTGAGGAACTATCATAATATTTTACAATATATAATAATTTTTTTTATAAATAAGAAATGATAGTTTAATATGTGGTTTACTATAGTATGAACTATCATAAACCTCACACCTTTATGAGTATGATAATTATAAAATTGTCCATTCTAATTTTCAACTTTGCATTACTCTTTGTAAAATATCTAGCCGCTAGAGTGGAAAAAAAGAGGGGAAAAAATAAGAAAAGTAAAAAGTGAGCCATAATGCATCACAACACTTCAACTGCTTAACATTATTAGCAGAAATTAAGATAGGCTTTTTTATGCTTTTAGAGTACGTAATTAAGCCGTCTAACACCTTGTTTAGTAGATGTCATCATGCTTTCACCCCCACACGCTCGTGATAATAATACAAAATCTTTCCATTCCTAAACACTACTAGAGGGCATGCACATGTGCCTAGGGTTTGATTTTCCATAGTCCATACAAAAAAAAAATGCAATTTTCCATAGCACACACGCTGCATGCTTCTCTTTAATTCACATGGGCAATATCGTCATTTCACTATACACATTTAGTCAAGATTGAAGGTGGCGCCCGTGCCATCCGTGCCCTGCTAATTGACAACAATTTGACAAGACTCATTTGAGATTTTTATAAGTTGAAATAATAAAGGGAAAAATTCCAAGGCTTAACATGCAGCTGATTATATATAATATGTGAGGTAATGTGACATCATGTATTACCCTGGAATATGAACCCCGTACGAAATCCTCATATGAAGAAAGAAAACCTTGGGATCAGATCAGATCTTGAATTTGTCAACCGCAAGACCATAAAAGCCCATACACCTCTCAACTCCTAGTTCATAATTTAGTTATACACTAGCAATTTTTTTAATTATACTCTTTGATTTGTAACCTCCCACGTTATACTTTAATAATCACAAAAATCATAAAGAAAGGAAACCTGTATTTTATATTGTAGCGAACTCTTCAAGTACACACACGAATATATTAATTTATTGAACTTAGACTAACGTTCTAGCAGCTTGCTCCCAGCTAAGGGGTGAAGGCATTTTGAACAAAAAATTACCAGAATAATGTATTAGATTAAGATAAAAAAAATAAACCTATAACTAAGGATAATATATCACAAAGTAAATCTAATTATTATTTATGTTAGAGTTTCACGCTGCTTAGAAATGAAGTTAAAGAGACATTTGGTATATTACTTACCAAGATTACTGGTAATCTGAATAGCCTTTTAGAAAAATTACCACCTTTTAAGTTGTAGGTAATGTTACATTATAGTGTTTGGTATACACAAATAATGTAACTGATAATTTACATTGCTCTATTTGGTATCTCAAAAAGATTACCAGGTAATATGTATTTGATGATAATACCCTCACAATAAAAAATAACTCATAACAATAAAAAGTAATACAAATAAAATTAAATAATAAAAAAAACCTTCATTTTATTGCAACATGATATTGTGACAGGACGATAATTAGCATATGCTCTATATTTGATCAACCCAAAATTATATATATTGATTATATCATTAGACATGTAGCATCCATTTTTATTGCAACATTTTCTTTCTATAATTTTCATAAAGTAAGGCTCAAACCCTCATTTGAGGAGTGAACACACTTGAGTTAGAAATTGTTATCCTAAAAACAAAATCTACAAGCCAAAAAGAGTATAGGGCTATAATCATTTGGAGCTAAAATAGGTAAAATGTTAAGTATCGACTAAAATTATAAAAAATAAACTATATATTATATTGCAAGTACTTCATGTTTTACTGGGAAAAGGCATATCAAAGTTTATGGCCACCACATGAAAAAAATAAAAGATAACAACTAGTAGGTTTATTATTTTAAAGTGGTCAAAATAGAAAAACAAATTGACTAGTCTAAAGTGAACCATCAAACAACCATTAAAAATCAATTCCCAAAAAAATTCTATCAAGCAAATATGGTTAATTATATGGACTTACGGTAAACCAAGATTACTCCACACAAAAGCCTTCCTCATACCCCTGGACACTGAAAAGAAGAAGTTTGCGGTGGAGGAAGATGAAGCAATGATCTCTGCAACCTCCAGCATCTGTGTATCAATCAGATCAAGATCCTCGATATCAAGCAATCCTTCAAAAGCCTTGTTGTGATATTCATTGTTAGCAGATAGACTCTTGAAATAACTTGCTAAGTCTTCGATACTTTGATTTGAATATTCGCAGAAGGAGCCAAAGTTATTCGATGATGCAATTAAAGTTTCTATGAGTGCATCATCAGATTTATCTTTCCTCTTTCTAGAGGTGGATTTACTTTGGGATGAAGAGTTGCTCTTATTTGCAATGCCTTTTATCGGCGGTCGAGTTATGGAGTTGTCATTCTCAAATCCCTCTAGATTTTCATGTTCTTCATCCTCATCAAGATTGACAGCATCTTCAAGAATCTCCGCGGCTGCGTCTCTAAGATCTTCAGGACCTTGACGTGTTGCTCAGTCTTTTCCAAATATAATTGACAAACTATCAAAATGAGGAAATGACTTATTCCGAAGACCAGATGCATTCGGATGGCTCTATAATAAGAAAACCAAAAAGTGGACTAATTAGAAATGAACCATATGCTTAGAAACACAACTATAAGCGTAACATTTTATTTCATTATCTTGACCTACTGGTCCATACATCTTGATCACAGTTCACACAAAACTTATTTGTGTCCCATTCAAAGCCTGACAAGTAGTACAACATCATAAATAACATTATATTAGGACTTCAGTAGCTTATGACTTGAATGAATGTGAGGTTGAGCTTTGACACCGCATCCAGGTGATCGTGCTTCCATCATCTTTACAAGTTGTATCAAGAATTCATTCTTCAATTCCAGCATGCATTCGACTAGCAAAGCATCTTATCGCGTTGTCCATCGATGCTTCTTTTTGGTTTGGGTTCCTCGTTGACCTTCACTGACATCCATATTCATATCTAAGAAAAAATAATGTCAATGGAACAATAATAAAGTCCCCATAATGAAAAGTAATATCAATGCAACAAAAAAAAATTGAAAAAATTACATAATTTCAAACGATCAAAATGTGGTTCCAATTGCATTACATTAGTCAATAATAATAGAGTTCACATAGTTATTGAATCAAACAAGGCAACAAATGCATATGCATTTAACATGCAATGCTCAAAAAGTTACATAAAATGTTGAGATAGGAAAATCACAAGCTCTACTCATCCCACATTTCTTGGGCCAAATAATCCCTAAATCGATTCCAACCATCCAAAGTCGAAACATGACCAATAAATTCATTTTCCATGCTGTTGCCTTTGAGTGGAGGGTTTTTGATACATTAGTCTCAAGCGGGTCAATGAACATTTCTCCTAATATGAGTATGGAGTAGGGCACATGTAGAGACAATTTTTGCATGAGTTTTTATAGGATAAAATTACCTCTCTCTGAGAATAGCTCATCTCATCTTGAGAAATCCAAAGCATCTCTCGATAACATTTCTAACAGATGAATGTTTGTAATTGTAGAACTCCAGTGGTGTTCTAGGTTGATGATTTTCTCTCCAATCATTCAAATGAGATCGTTGACCTCTGTATGTCGTAAAAAATCCCTCTCCATTAGTATATCCAGCATCACATGAGTAATAAAAACCTACCATAAAAAAACTACATCAGAAATAACCCAAAGTCTATGTCATTTTGATGGACGCTTACCATGACACGTTTTCACGCTGTCATGACAACGACCGTCGTGCTTCCTTGATCACTCTTGGCTCCTTCACTAGCCTCCTCTTTGTTGCTACAAAACACTAATTTTGAATTCTAAACTATGAGAAAAAGAATAATGTGTAAGAATGTATAGAAGTGGATGCTGAAGTGTGAGCCTTGTGCCTCTATTTATAGGCTGAATTTGGGGGGTCCGCTGAGCAGTTGAGCGGCACAACTTTCTTCGTCGCGAGGTTTTATCCTCTGCGTGGTGGCTCTGCTCTGACATTATCTTTCAGAGCCACTGAGCGGTGTCAGTGCGGCTTGCAGGGTAGCTGCAGGGTGGCAGGGTGACTGGCAGAGCTTGCTTCGTAGCGAAGTTTCTTCACTCTGAACCAATGATCGCTGAGCGGCCTGGACGTCTCACTGAGCGGTCTAGCCTTGTTGTTCCGCTGAGCGGCCTGTGGGTGCCGCTGAGCAGATTCTTCTCTGAATTTGTCATTTTGGCTCTTTTTCCCCCTTTTCTCTTTGCTTCATTCTTTGTGGGATTTTTCTTGATTTTGTCCTTTTGCATCCATCTTTAGAATATATTAGAAATCCTACAAAAGTGGGGAATTTAGTCAGATAATTCATGAAAACCGAAGCAGACAAGTGTCATTTCAATAGGTGAAATCACGAAAATATGACACTTAACATTATGGTCCATTCCTTAACTGAAATCTTTTATTAGGGTGTGTTATGTAATCTTAACCAAACAGTTTTTAAGGGATATCATGCCTATAGTCGTAAGTTTCTGCCCTATCCTAACATAAGCAAATCATCATACAACATATCATCATCATGTGAGCATGGAAATTATCAACTACTAAGCATATATATATATATATATATAACACATGTTATGATGCACACCTGACTCTATTGACGAACCACTGAGGTGGAATCATCAACTCGTCGGGACCTCTATTCACCTGGAATGTCGGGGAATTGAGGAGCACTGGTACTGGGAGCTCCAAGCGGAGTAGTGTTGTACTTGGAAAAGCCAACAAAAACCACACCATCGGAAACCCATAAGGAAAATATAATTATTGTAGGCTCTACGGTAGTGATCTGGCATCGCTACGGTGATCCATCATTGCCACAGTGACCGTGGACTGCCATAGGACCACCACTACCAAAGTAGCGACGTCGGGACCTACAATAGTTCCTACACCATCGTTAAAAGGACTGGCTACCTATTCAATGCAAATACGTCACGTATTCACAAGGGAGAGAGGAAAAAATTGAGCAGGAACTCCCCTCTAGAATGAAGAGGAGTTTGAAGCTCTAAGCGAGTTGAAAAGGGGAGAGATGAGCTCTACTTATAGGTGGAGAGGTAGCCAAAAAGGCGGGCCAGACCTTCCTCTAGCCCAGGGAGCGCGGATTAGGGTTTCTGATCAGTAGCGCCTTGCAGCTGCTAACGCACTGGAGCGTGCTAGATGCACTGCAGCGTGTCTCTGAGAATGTCCTGAGCCCTTGCGGTGGGCTCTTCACCACGGACTGTTATAGATATCTATTCCTGCAACCTCAATGTTCAGTCCTCGGTGTTAGGAGACATAAGGGCAAAATGGACCACCATTATCATATCAGAGTCCTAAAATATTAAGCAGGATCAAATTAAGCTTTGTGATAAAATTGCTCATTTTGTTTGCGAATTAATTGGATTCCGCATCTGATGAATGAATTCTAGGTAAAACCCTACGTGTGTTGGATATCGACTTTTTATTGAATTTTATTTCCATTGATGAACAAGATGTGCGCTATCATGTTCCAATTAAGATTAGATCAGCATCGATCTCACGAGTTAAGTTTAAGAGAAATATTATGCATAAAACTTAAAAAAAATTGTCAATTGTTGTCTTTTTTCTTTTTCTTTATTTATTTTTTGTTCTTTCCCAATCTCCATCACTTTTTTTGTTTCCATCTGCTTATTCTTTATGAATCAAAGAGTTTACATTTTCATTTTCATTGCATTTGTTGTTTTGCTTTTTTTAAAATATGTGCATGTGAGCACAAAAGTTTTCTTCTTCAAATTTGTTATCGTTTACGTTTCTATCATATATTTTTGTTTCTATATGTTGAAAAGTTTGTGCATGTTAGTTCAAAAGTTTGTGCATATGTTTTATAATGTTTATGCGTGGTAGAAAGTGAGTCAACGCCCTTAGAGTGTGAGTGAGAAGAGATGGAGAGAGAGAGTGTGTGTGCGACAATTACTTTTTGTTATTTAATGCGTTGAAAATCCAATTTGATTTGGTTTCGTATTTAAAAAAGTTTGTGCACATATCACTACAAGAAAGCAACTCATTACCGTCAAAAAATTCCACGGTTATCGTCGGCTTTTGACGTTACCAACGGACTTACCATCGGCCAAATGTCCGACGGTAAAGTGCTCGATGGTAATCGATTTATCGTCAGACAACAACTATAGATGGTAATTACCGCCGGAATAAATCGACGAAAATCGGTTCATGTCGGATCACATTTGAACCAGTTAACCATTGGTTACGACCGACGATAAATATATTAATATTTTATTTATTTACCGTCGGCATTAATTGATAGTAATAATTAAATATTAAAAAACAAAATTTGAATTAAAATTTTATTATTTATTTACATAATAAATTATATTAATAAATATGTAATTTAATAAATTATAAAATTTAATTTAATAAATAATTTTTGTAATTTATAAATATATAAAAATTTATATTTAATAACTAATTGAATATTTATTTAATTAATACTAAAATATCAAATAAAAATTAAACAATTAAATTGTATAAGACAATAATAGTAATCATGATTGTTAAACTCTAGAGTTAACTCATAAACTCTTACGAATGTACAATTTTATTACACAAAACGAGTTAACACTAATGTAAACTCTTTTTTAGTAAACTCGTACGAGTTTAAGTAAACTCTCGATTCTAGTAGCGAGTTTACGAGTTAAAATCTATTTACGAGTTTACGAATTTATCCCAAAATGTACAAATTTTGTAACTTGGTTAGATACTTACCTAACTTTCTTTATATTAGATAATATATATTGAATTTATTTAGCTAATTTCATATATTTATCATAATTGAGTTATGTTTTATTGAACTATAAAATAATACAGGTACTGAATAAAATATGACATAACCACTAAGTGTCATGCATTAAGGTGTATTTTATGATATTTCTTTCATTAATTTAATTTAAAGTTAACATTATTCATTTTCAATTATAAATACAATATTTAATCAAGTTTAGTTACTAGTTATATTGCTTATAACATATTTTTTTTCGTATGTAAACTCATACGAGTTTACGATTCGAGTTTGCTGAGACTCCACAAATTTACTTAAACTCTCGAGTTTGACAACATTAATAGTAATAACTAATAACAAAACAAATTTAACATTTAAAATTTTCAAATAATTTCCCTCTGCACATTTTTTCAAGCAAATAATTTCAACAATTCTAAAACTAGGCAGCCACAACAACACACAAAACGCCAAAAGATATACATAACTACAGTACCTCTTCTTCTCTTAAACTTGACCTGATACCTCTTGAAGTAGGCCTTGAACTTCCGAGCCTTGATAAATGCTTTTATTATCAATTGGGGAAAAAATAAGTTACAGAAGTTGTCTTAAAAGCATATGAAATAACAGCACATCAAGTTAAAAACCCATCCATTATAAGCTACCAAACACACAAAATATCATAACACAATATCACACTCTACCAAAAAAATCGAAACTTTTCCTTCCACATAAATTACACAGTAACCTGAATGCACAAAAATAACAAATCTAAGAAACTGTAAAAGCATAAGAAAAATTATTCATTCAACAGAAGATTTAACAGTATAAACCCTAGCCTATGCTCAGCACAAACCCTAATCCCACCTATTTGGCCAAATCGAACTCAAAATGCTCCAAATTTTTGAATGAAAAAACACAACACAATAAAATGCAACATGCTTTTGAGACTTTAGATATATGTGCAGAAAATGAAACATGAATCGAAGGGAAAAGGATGAAGAAACTCGGAGATGGAGAAAATGCACCATTTGGCAGTGGTGGCGCTAGCAATGAGGCAGTGGCAGTGGTGGCAGCAACAGCAAGGTGGTAGTAAGGAGGAAGCGGCAGCGAGGTGGTAGCGAGGAGTGGAAGTTGACGGAGGAGGAGGTGTAGGTGGTGGAGGAGGAGGTAGTGGAAGTTGACGGGGGTGGGGATTGTAGAGGACGATAGTGGCACAGTGGAGGTGATGGAAATTGCCGGAAGTAGTGGCAGTAGTGGTTGTGAGGGAAGATAATGGAGGAAGGGAAGAGAGGAAGAAGAAGAAGGGAGAAGAAAATGGGAAGAAGAGAAAGGAAATTCGACCAAGTGTCAGGTCTGGACATTATCGTCAAACATAATTGACGGTAACTGTCCAGTCTGATGGTAATAGTAATGTACAAAACGCAACGTTTTATTAAAACTATTATCGTTGGACATGTCCGACGGTAACTAAGTATCCCAAAACGCTGCATTTTACATTCGAAGCTCACCGTCTATTCATGAAAACTATCAGACGGTAAACAAAAAAGTGGCACCAATTTTTGGAGCCAAAATATTTCTGTTACCGTTGACTTAACCATCACCGATGGTAACCATTTTACCAAATGCAGCGTTCCATGTCGAATACAAAACGCAGCATTTAGGACGTACCTTACCGTCGGATATGTCTGAAGGTAATACCCTCCCTATACCTTAAACCCAATGACACTATGCAAAACACATCGTTTATGACGTACCGTACCGTCGGATACGTCTGACGGTAATACCTTATACACTAAATCCAATGACACTATGCAAAACACGTCGTTTAGGACGTACATTACCGTCGGACATATTCGACGGTAATGTTTTATTACTTTTTTTTAACAAACCTCACATTTTTACTATCGGTAAAGATTAACGGTAAGTTTTTGGTGCCATTTCTCGCGAACATTTATCGTTGCTTATACCGTCGGCTCTCTTGTCTGACGGTAACCTGACATCTCTACCCTGATTCTTTATGAGTGAACCGATTATCGTCAGAGGTATTTTCGTTATCCGACGGTAATCCGTCGGCCTTTGGTTCGATGGTAATGACTGGACGGTAATAGGCTGCTTTCTCGTAGTGAATGTAGAAAAAAATTGTGCATATATATGCAAAAGTTTGTATATTCAATGTTATTGAATAGACCATAAATTGACAACATTAATTGAGTTGTACCCCTAGTAGCGCTGTAAATTTAATTAGCAAAGACTGTCATGATCTTAATTACAAATGACTAGCTAGCTGAGATAAATCAAAGTCTTCTTATCAGCGGATGCTTCCATGTTTTTAACCCCGGTTGGCTGTTCTTGTTCAAGAATATTTTACTGCTACATCTAAAAGTTTGAATAAAATATTTGAGCAATGAATAATGATAAATGCAAAATATGAGAAATGGCTGCGGCGCCGGTTGCTGCCTTATTAGTTCGATAAAATATTCGAGGCATGTCTGGTAAGTCCACGCATGCACGAGCTTGTGAGTTGTATGGTGATGACCGATGATAAATGCCTCACATGTAATTGCATGCATACCCACTAAGTACTATACAAATTAAACCCACACTTCCCGTATTAAATTCGTGGCCCTCGGCCATGAATTGTATGTATATATGGTTAGCTACACTTCTTACTTTTTTGGGTTAATATATTATATCAGCCTCCCTTAAAGTTTATCAAAATTGTATTCTCATCTTATCTAATTTTTAAAAAGTTTGTAGCGACCGTGATCGCAACCGGAAGACCATGAAATATTCAAAGAAAAAGAAATTCAAAGGAGTCGCCACCAATTTTATTCGAATTAGGAACAATTGGAAAAACTTTTATTTAGAGAAAATTGGTTTGATTTGAGTTTGAGTCTGAGAGTCGATTTTGTATAAGAAAGAGCAAAAACTTAATTTTTTGACACCCCTAATACATCCGTATAAATGGTTACCTTAATTAATTGTGCCAATTATTTATAACCTCTAAAACAAAATTGAAAAAGTTTAAAATATTAAGTTGTCGAAACTTAACTTAAATATTCCAAAATGAGTTAACAAGTCATCGCGACTTAGTCAACATTTTATTATTAAAACATATTCAAATATTTTTTTTCTAGAGAAATAAGAAAGAAGTTAAAAAAAATTATTTACAATGGGACAAAAAAATTATGACAAGTGTGCAATGAGGAATTTAAAGCTATGTAGTTATTTCTAAAAAATATTTGTGTGTTGATTAATTATTTAAAATACTTTTTTTTCCTTTAATTTCTTTTGTTTTATTTTATTTTATCTAAGTTTTAGTGTATCAAATTGTCATAACAAAAATGCTCTTTTTGGGCTGATCCCTTCTTCTTTTTTTTTTCCAAATTCGTTTTTCTTCCTTTTTATTTTCTGTTCTGTGTTTGAGCTTTTTAAATTGTCATTTTTCTTGTTCTCTTTTTTTTTTTTGTTAGGCCACTAAAAGATTGGGCCAAAAACAAGTTTTTTCTGACTAGACTAAAAAAAAAGAAAGAAAGGGAGAAAATAAAAAAATGATAAAAAAAATAATAGTAAAAAGAAAATGACTGGGCTCACAGAGTCACTCACTTCTCTTGCTTTTTAAATATTTTTTAAATTTCCTAACATACCCTTATAACAATAAATGTTATCATTCAAATCCCGTACCTCCACCCACTCCCTCTCCCATTGTCAGCCTCCAACCTCTTTTGTCCACCATTGCCTTTTTCCCCCAGAGAAAAGGGTTATGACCACATCCTCCGGAGATTTTTGGTTTAAGAAAATCCTCCTTCTATTTTTCCTTTGTTTCTTCATTTTGCACACAAGACCAAGTAAACTTTACTTGCCTTTGCTCTCAATTTCCTTAAATTTTCTAGGATCTTGAATGTAATTAGATTGCAAGGGAACACACGATTAGATTTCCAATTGGTTTATTGGCACTTTCTTTTAACGTTGCGAAGATGGGGCTGTGGGTTTGGGGACAATGGGAGTGAGGTGGTGGTGACCGGGAAGTAGAGGTGTTGGTGGTGGTGAGAATAGAAGTGTTGTGGCATGCAAATAAAAATGAAGTAAAAAATGTAAGGGTGTAAGTGTTTTTTTATATATGTGAATCATGTGTAAATTATGTGCAAGGAAGCTGGGCGTAATTTTTTTTAATTAATTAAGGGAGGTAAATGAGTTTTTATAATTTAGAGTCGAAATACGTGTAATTAACCCTTTTTTTATAGACTAATTAACACTTTCCGCCTTAACATATGGATCGAATTTTTCCCTATCCCGAACGTTCTCCCCATCTGGTTTGCTTCCAACCATGAACCCATATGGGACCATTACCACAAGTTAATCACTTTTATAATAAGAGGGGGTGTTATATGTTACGGTGGAAGTGTGAATGTAGAATAGTATTATATTGATAAAATTTGAACCAAGTGAATAGCATATATTTAAGAAAATTCATGCATTTATTGTCCTAAAATTGTGAGTCAAGATGTGACGTTCAATCCACTTTTATATCTTATTTAACTTTTTAATTTAAATATCTTTGATTTGGGCTTCTCCTCGCTGGTTTTTGCGTACCCAACAATAAATTCAACAATACCGCTATTTATATATCTAAAAAATGGTCATCCAACGAGCTAAATAGAAAAAAAAATGTTATACAATAGAGAAACAAACATTATATATTATTAAACAGTTTTTGTATGTTTCGTGTACATGTGAGTTTAATATTTCTACAAGATAAAGAATCAAACATTGCCACCAAACATTTTGTGTATTCGTGCATGCTTGTGTTTAATATTGTTCATTTTTTGTGTTTGACAGTATTTATTTTGTAATGTTTATTTTTTCGTTTAGGTGACTATTGTCACCAAGTGGTTATTTTTTAGGTGTACAAATAATTTTATTTATTTTAATTCAATAATGATGTTCAAAATGTAACCCCAATTTTACATATTTAATATTCTATGTAAAACTTATCTTCTATTTCTCTGTGTTGGTGTATTTTCAGAACAAATTAATTTTTAATAATATTTTCATTGATTGGCCAGTCATACTCATACGATGCCATAGCGTGTTCCAATTTTCAAGAGTTTGCTTACAATTTTCTGTCACAAGAGAGTGAAGTGAAAGGGGTACATGATAAAAATTGGTTAGCATTTGGGATTGGCTTGTTGAGTTGTGTATGAAATTTCTCACATATACTGTATATACGTGTGTCACTTTCTTTTCTTAAGAAAATCAAAATTGGCTTTTGTTAACTTGGAATCATTAGTCAATATATACTATAATTTTTTTTGTACATACAAAATATATATATATATATATATATACACACACTATAATTTAAGAATTTATTATTAATAACAACTAATTTAATTTTGTATCAGTGCATGTGATTATAATATAGTTATTATCAATTTAGAAGGGAATATATATCGTTAAGGAATATAATTAACGAAATGTAAATACTATATAATAAACAAACTCCTTGGAGATGGTGACGTGAAATAATACTCCTGTATCTTATATGGAAAATGATTTGAAAAAGATAAGTGTTGACGAGATACATTTTTCTTTTCTTTATCTTGACCTCTAATTTCCACTTGATAGCGAATTCTTGACACATTTTGATAGAGAGCAATAGAGAATGCACAATTGCACATGGTATTGACAGAAAAATCTCCCTTAAGATGCCTTCCTCCACTGATTATTCTCTTCAGTCATTGTTGTTGATGAGCCCCATCATTTTTCCTCTATGGTGCAATATCCAAATGGAAGACCGAGTCTCTCTTACTCCATCAGAATGCAAGAATTTTTCAGTATTCATAGCCTTTTATTACACTTGATTGGCATCATAAGATAACTTAATACAATATATTATTATTTTCATTTTTATATATATAATGAATGTACTGTATAATTGGATAAATTTATTTATTGGACATTTTTATAGATTAAAATAATGAATAACTTAATTATATATATGAATTAGGATTATACTTACTAGTCGATAACCCACATAATTATAACACTACAACAATGTTTGGGATGAAGGGAAATGATGTTCATACACAAAGTCATTGGCCCTTTAGACTTGTGATTAACAATTATTCTTAATCATTTCATTGCCAACTTGTTCTTTTTAGTGTAGTTACATGTATGTAGTCATATTGTTGATTAAACATGGTTAAATACTCCCTCCATTTTAAATTATTTGCCACTTTAACCAATTTTTCTTATCTCAAATTATCTATCACTCTCACTTTATAAGTAGCATTTATTGCTAAGTTTTAAATTATGCCCCTAATTTATTTTCTTGAGAAATGCTAAGTAGTCTTATGTTAAAATTAAATAAGAGTAATTTAATAAAGTTATTTATTACACTATTCTTAATTCTAAGTTTTTTAATACGGAAGAAGTAATAATTAACTTGGGATGGAGGGAGTAATAGTTAACTTGTATACCAAAACAAAGGCCTAATAGTTAACAAATGACATGGTAGTTCATGATAAATCGCATAAAATGAAAACAGAAGCATAATAAGATAGCACTGTTACCATAAAAGTCTTGTTGATAAGAATAAAAGACTTATCATAACTTGTAAAGATGAACCATAACAGCAAAAAACTAACAAACCGAGGCAAATAGATAAAGGAGGCTGAGAGAGAAGAACCTTGAAATTGCAACTCATGTTTCTTTGTTTGTGCATTGCTTTGTTGTGTATATATACTATATACCTCAAGCAGCTTCCTATTGAACAAAGGAAATTATTCTTTTGTATCTTAATGTGTTCTTCATGCTCGCTCAGTATAGGCAGCATGATTGTTTCACCCTATCACTTGTTTCTAGCAAAGATTGAGAGCTTTGCCTATCTAACCTACTCCAAGAACTTCACCATCAACCCAGAGGAAAATATTCTTATCTAACAATCAGTTTCCAACCACACTTTTCTAGTTTTAGTATCCATTTAGCTAAAGAAACAAAGGGAGCGAGCATCATTTGCCCAATCACTTTCGTATTACGAATCTTGCAATCATACTTCTAAATTCTAGATATAATTTTCCGACTCTGGAAGATGATCTCCTGCCTGACGGAGCTCCACCACATTCTCCACCGCTCGAGTCAAGTGGCAATGCAGTGTGTTTTGGTGCAGTCGAATATTTGATGATGACTGCAATTTCAAGTACTGCATGAGGAAACGAATTAATGCATCGATTTTATGGACCAATCATTCAAATGACACATCAATTTCAAGCATGATTCAAAATTAATTACACAGCAAAAGAAACAGTTCTAAACAGATAATAACCTTCTCATAAAAGTCTTGTATCTCCTCCTCGGTGAGGCCTTTGTCCTCTCCAGCACTTTCCTCCCACCCAAGCGAACGTAAAAATGCAATCTCCTCATCTGGATTGAGAATTGGGTTGGCGCTATCTTGCTGCTCTACTTTGCTTGAAAATCTCAAATCCTTACTGGCAGCACTGCCATTTTCAGAAATTACACTGCTGCTCTCATCAGTCGATGAATTCAAAGAACAAGAGGCATTGCTCGGACCAGCCAGAGACTTGTCCACAGCACAAGACATTCCATTGGGGCAAACATCAGAACAAGGGTCTTTTGAGGAACTCTTCCTTGATAGATTCTTAAAGAAATCACTCCTGCTCTGGGTTTGAAAAGTTGGCCTCTTCTCTAATGTCATCCGCGCAGAATGGATTGCATTGTTGTTAGAGCCCCTTAAGCGAGGAGATGTAGAAGTGGATGTAGTGGCTCCAGTCGGGCTAAGCACTACCCTGCTTCTACTGGGACTCGAGTTCTCCTTTGCAGCCAAATAGACACCATTCAACTCTCGTGAAGCACTGACATTACGGGAATTACCAGAACCAATCTTCTGCATATCTAAGTTTCCAGGTGAACGTAAATATGCGGAGGGATACTGCTGCTGCCCTGTCTTGACCTTTGATTTCTCTGAAGGGCTAGCAACCTACAAGATATATGAATATCGAACCGATTCTGAAGTTACTAATATATCGCATATTTCCTATAATAATTTAATGCTAGCTAGTGTAGCTAAATTTCCTTACCAGTTACAACTTTTCAACTTAACTGAATATATCAGTGCCACAATCATGGATGTTTTAATTGCTAAATTGTGACTGCAAATTTTGGTACAAGACTTGTTCAAAGAGCCAGTGTATTTACTTCCAAGTAATTTGGGTATTTATGCACCATGCATAGCAGTGTTTAGAGCATACAACAGGAAAAGGAGTTACTGTGAAAATATGAGTCCTCAATCAAGCATAAGAGGAATTCAGTCGTTATAGTTTGGAGTCTTTCTACTTATGGTCATGTACAGAAGAGAGAAACATGAAGTGATTGGGTAAAGGACAAAGTTATATGCACCCTGGAAAGACATGCCTGAACTACGTGTTACTAGATTGACCTAGCTCTAGGCAGGCGTGCTCAGAAAGAGATATCAGGTTCAAACCTAAAATGTATGTCAGTTTCCTAATAACAATAATAATATCTTTCTATTAAGGGAGACAGCTATATAGCAGAAGGGAAGAAATAGAGTTAAAATTAAATCAATCAGAAGTAAAGTGATATAGTAAGCAGCACAAAGGGATATTTATGTCTTTCACCACTTCCAAAATTATTCACAAGTTAGATAAAATTAAATCACGAGAAAAATAAAATTGAAAGAAAATATATTTTACATATGAGATGTTGCTAGTCTAGTGTATTCTTAAGAGAACTACAACCATGATGGTTGATGCAGCACAAAGTGGTGCCATGAAATTTTCCAGTGCACATAACATGTTTACGGTGTAGAAATAAGAAATTAATATAACCTGAGAGGGAAAGTCTTTCACAACAACATAATAGTAAAAAGAATGAAGCACCATTACCAGGGATCTTGGTGTGGATGGCGTCATGGGAATTAATAGCCTAGATTGCTTAAGCGCCAACTCTTCAAGCTTTTGAGTATCAACAGATAACTGTATTGCAAAACATACCACATGAGCACTAAGCACATTCTAACAAATACACATAATACAACAGAAATCAAAGTGAAACTCACTTTTGGAGGAGTGCGAGAGCGAGATGGGCCCTGAGCCAATGTCTCAGCCATGCTGAGGCCTGCTGTACCTGAAGTAATTGAAGATGTGCTAGCAGAATCAGTATGCTGACGCATCATTATAGCCATGCTGCTGATTCCAACAGTCATAGGAGTTGCATCTGATGGTGAACTAAGACCGTTGCTGACAATCACTGATGAAGTGCCAGTAAGCAGACTGTAAGTACTTGAGCTAGGAGATAATGCTCTTCCTGACTCAGAATTACCATGTTTATCTTCTGCTCCAAGTAAGGGAAATTCCTCTTCAAACACAGTTTTACCCATTATGCCCGCAACACCAGCAACCATGCCATCACTCTTTACACGGTTTCTTTGTGGATTGCTTCCATCACCTGAAGTTCTAGGAGACTGATTCTCCTTCCATCTCCCAGAACTCTTAGACTGTGAATGTCGTAATAAATCCTTCTCAAACCTATTGGACAATATTCTGTCCACATAGTCAGAATGATTATGGTTATACTCACCATGAAACAGCTTGTCCTTGTCAATGAAGTTGTCAATATCTTTCTCCCACTCTCTATCATGCCAGCTTCTTCCAGAACTACTATAAGACCTTGAGAAGCCAGAACCTTTGCTACTTGAGCTCCTTTGATATCCTGAATAAGTAATATGATCTGAGACAAAGGAGGATACTTGAAATGATCAGACTTTTTCATAGTTGTTTATTCCCATCATAATACATATTGGATGACACTTTTGTTGACAAGCTCTACACTAGGTGAATAAAAACATCATACATGATATGTACAAAATAAAAACATTATATATGATGAATCAAAATACAACATTTCACTTTTGGGGATAAATAACATCACAATTTGAAATGACGTTGTATGTGTAGTAGAAGAGAAAAAAAAAAAAACAAATATGCATGAGGCCAAAAGTTATATTGAACAAGATAAGAGTGCAAAAAAATTCCTTTATACCCCCTGACATGGTCATGGAGAGTGGATGGAAAACTGCACATAACCAAGAATCATACTTAGAGCAACTTTTTATCCCATGCAATTTGTTTTCCTTTTAATCAAAATAAAGAAGAAAATGGAATCAGATCTTTCTTCCTACCTTTCTAATGGTTTTTACAAAGACTAGAAATGCTTTTAATCATCGTGTATTCAGAAATAAACATAAACAAAACAATTACCAGGGTACTGAGATGATGTGAGTTGGCTCTTTATATTGGCCACCCTACTGACACTTCCACTGCTTTTCAACCATTGCGGCACTAATGAATGCTCACTTTCTTCCATTCCTCATATCAAATGCATTAATCCTTTTATAGGTATAGAATTAATTATGCTTTACATTAAACATCCGAACTATCTAAACAATTCATCTCTCTTTTCCTGAATGAAGAATCCACTCTAGCATAAATTTCGAAGTCTGTTAAAATCACTGCTCACTAAATAACTACCTAATTCTAGATATTATTCACAAGTCTTCCAATCCAAATTCCCAATTTATCAGTCACCAGACCTGAAGTTCTGCACGATGTTAGCAGAACCTGTTCACTCTTTTTGTGCAGCACATGAACTCAAACACTGAATTGCTTGTGATGAAACTTCAATCAATAACAAAATCCAATACAGTATACCCTTAACCCTTTGTACCCTCAAACCATGGAAACTTCTGAATTCAGATACAGAATTAATATAAATAAAAATGAATACCTTGCTCTATTCAACAACAATAAACACAAACCTAGTGTCTAATCAAATTAGTCAGAAAACTAAACCCTATTAACTATTCAGGCAATCAAGGTTAAACAAACCCTCTCAGAACCAACTGGTAATAAAAATTTGGGTAACCAACCATGAAAATGAAGGATTAAAAAGCAAGAACGAATCAACCTAGTGTGAAACACTAGTCATCCATGAACATAACCTAATTAACCACTACCCAGTTGTTCAATTCGAGAAATTAGGCCAAAGAAGCAACATGGGGTACATTCCACAGAGCTTATTTCACAGCCCAAAGTAATAAAGGAGGAAACTTTGGGAGCCAGAGACCGAAAAACCAAAAGGGGTGTCCCTAGTTTGACACAGAGAGTAACGGCAAGAGCACAAGAAGCTTTGATTGCGCCGAGGAGAGGACAGAGGGATTTTGTCGCAAAGTAGTGACCAAAAGAGAAAAAATTGAACTTGTTTGCTTGTGCAAAGAAGGGTGGGGCTGGAATTAGGAATTAGGAGTTAGGAGGTGAAATTGAATTTGGTTCGGTGTTTCATCATTCATGTGTTGTTTCATCAACCACCACCTTGTGTGTATTTTGTAAACGTTGGTGGCTTGTGGTTCAAGTATTTGTTAGGCTTATAAGACCTTGACTACAAACTTAAAAAAAAGATACTAGTAATAATGAACTAATAAAGTGGCCCAATAAACTCCATTTTCCATCCCTCTTTGCATCATTAGTAATTGTTGTTTTCCATCTCCAGTTCTCAGTGGTTGGCTGCCTGCCATCGCTTTTGGCAATTGTATTTGCGAATTGTAAATGCACTGATTACATTGTTGCTTTGTGTATTTTATTAATTTGTGTTTATGTCTTAATATTTATTTTTCAATGTGTACTTCATGATTATTGTTACATTTTCACACTTTTCTTGTTTATTGCTTATGCAATTTTTTTTTGGGTTTATTCGTATTTTCATTAACATGTTTTTTTAGATTTAATATTTCATTCTAAAAAATATATCTCATATTAACATATATATATATATATATATATATGTGAACATAATATTTAAAGTAATATCTTTTAATAATTTTAATAATATATAAAATTTATATTTTTTATGTTTTGCTTTTAACTATCCTCCAACATTTTTGGGTTAAAAATCGTTTTTAATGATCTTGATTAGCACCCTAAAGAAAAATAGAAAAGTTTTGAATGGCTAAGGAAACACATTTTTAGAAAACTTGAAAGAGTGTGTGTGTAAATATATATAAATAAAATGTTGTCAAACTCAAAAGTGAAGTAAACTTATGAAATTTTAGTAACAAAATTAAATCGTAAATTTGTAAGAGTTTACGTATGTAAAGAATATACGTTATAAATAACATTATGAGTAACTAAACATGATTAAATCTTATATTTATAATTGACATTAAATAATGTTAATTTTAATATAAAATAAATGAAAGAAATATCTTAAATATACATTAATACATGATATTTATTTGTTATATCATACTTTATTTTATACACATATTGTTTTATAGTTCAATAATATATAGCATAATTATGATAAATATATAAAACTAACTTAATAGACTCAATAGATGTTGTCTAACATAAACAAAATCAGCTAAGTTTTTAACAAAGTTACCAAATTTATATATTTTGAAGTAAACTTGTTAATTCATAGGTTTATTTTAATGCGTAAACTCGCTAGTAGAATCGAAACTTTACTTAAACTAGTACGAGTATACTAAAAGAGAGTTTACATGAACGTTCACTCATTTTGTTTTACGATTTAACTCAAGAGTTTAACACACACACATATATATAACGTTACGACTAAAATAATGACCATAATTTAATTTAATATGTAAAGAGAAAATTAAAAACCTTTTAGTCTTGTAGTAGAGTGAAATTATGACAAACAAGGAAGTTCTCTTCGTCACGCAAAAAGTTCTGGATAAATAAAGAACAAAAATGCTACATGTACACCCAATTTCATACACCCATACATATATCATTAATAATGTACAAACTTTATTCTCACGAGTGCACAAACATTACAAACTTGTAAATAATACTCTCAACTATACTTAATTAAGTACACAAACATTACATGAGTTAAAACACAAACTTTATGTATATAAGTACAAGGTGTGTGTATGGTGTATGATTTTTAGTGTACGTGTAGCAAAACTCAATAAAGAACTATGAAGTGTTAGAATGTGTTTAATATGAGATAAAATTCAAAGAAATTTTCATGAACAACACACATGAACTTCGTTCATGAAAAACTTTCCCATTTTTATCCAATGTAACACACTCTTGTTAGCCGGGGGAAAAAGTTATGAGATATCTTAAAATTTGAATGTTCATATTCGGCCAAATTTTTGTACAATTAATATTATTATTGTTGATAATTTTCATGCTATACTCATGTGAAAAAACTTTCTGGTATTTTTTATTGGTTAGGAAAATTTTCCATTCTTTAACTAAACCTTATCCAACGATAAGACTTTTCACAATAAGGGGCCCGAGCTGTGGGCCAACATAAAAGTCATGAAGATTAATTTGTTCACTAAACCAAATTATCCCCCCAACTAATTATTTATGTTAGATGCAGTGATTTTGATAACGACTTATGTATTCTTAGATTGGAAATTAGTTCTCTTAATTAAATTATCAATCATGTTATGTTTACAACCTTTTAATCATCCATCATATTGTTAACCCTCAAATTAGTACGTCTGGCCCCACTACTTGTAATTTTTAAGGCTTAACATTGAATACTAAAGAATTAAAATAACAAAATGAGTATTGTACAAATATTTGAAACACTACTGCGCAAATATATACAACATAAGTACACAAATATATGAACACAATTAACATTCAATACTAAAAGACCAAACTAAAGAAATGGGTAGTACGCAAACATTTGTTACACTACTGCACAAACATATGTAACATAAGTGCATAAACATATATGAACACAATTAACACTGAATATTAAAATAACAAACTAGCGAAATGAGTAGTGCACAAACATTTGAAACATTACTATGCAAACTTATACAACATAAGTGCACAAATATATGAACACAATTAGCACTCAATACTAAAAGACCAAACCAAAGAAATGGGTAGTGCACAAACATTTGTCACACTACTACACAAACATATACAACATAAATGTACAAAAATATTAATACAATTAACAAAAATACTAAAATGCCAAACCGAAGGAATGGGTATTGACAAACATTTGTCACACTACCGCGCAAACATTACAAACATAAATGCACAAACATATTACTTAATTAGATTAGCAGTTTGATTGATGAGTTAAACCTCATTCGTCACATCATTTTGATCAGCAGAATCAATTGATGTTGGACCTCGAATCAATTGATTACCATACTCGTTGGTTGCATCTATTTGATCTTCATACTCCATTGATGAATTCGGAACTCAAATAAGGTGATCAACATTAAAATCCATCAAAACGAAGAACAAATAATGATGCGTGATGATGATTCTGCAGAAAATGAAGAACAATGACGAAGAGGAAGAAGAGGAATACGTAAAGATTCAAGATATAAGAGAACTGAAGTGAGTGAAAACTTGCTTGGGTGTGAGTGCAAGTCGCGTTACAATTACATTTTTCCGTTTTGGGTATGAGATACGGAAAACATTAAACAATGGTACGGAGTTGGCAGCACAGTGGGTATAAATGGTTGTACACCAATCATTTTTTTAAAAAAAATTTGTCATGTATTATCAAGCATAATTTCTAACCATTATTTAATAAAGTGGGTATAATACATGACGTGAGTAAAAAAATTAATAATAAAAATCATACTTAACAACACATGACAAGAAATTAAATTGAGATAATTCACTCTCCTTTTAGATTTGATTAATATATGGACTCGATTAAATTGTGTAAGTTTGATATCTTTCTTTTTAATTTTGGGATTTAAATGTGTGTACTTTTTCTTCTCTCGAGTTATTAAAAATGAAAGGCATTGGTTTCATAATATATTATTTATGTATTTATTTAATTAAAAAAAACTACTTTTAGTGAGGAATTTTTACCCGTTCTCAAAGCAAAACACACAATTTACTCTAAACCATTGAGTGTGTGACACATCACTTTTGTAGGCTCCACATATTCCTTACCTACTATTCAAATTAACTATGGTTAGTTTAACTGGTTTACATAAAATAAAATAAAATAAAATAAAAAATACAAAATTATCTCTCCTTCGTCAATCACTCGACAGACTCTCTTTCTCACACCGCATAATCCTCGTTCCAGCAACCTCTCCACTAGTGAACTCTCTGCAAGTGACTCATCGAGCACAAGCAACCTTCTTTGTCGGCGATTTATCAAGCACGAACCTCTCTGACGACCTGGATCCCTTGACAGCATACTTCTTCTTGTTGTTAACGGATGAATCAATCGGCGACGTCATCGAGCAGGAAGGCCACTTCATCATTGCATTCGACTACTACTCGATCAATGTTCAATCTTATTCCGTTGACGCCAATGCCGGGGAAGGAGAATAATCTATTGCATGGATTCTTAAGGTTAAACACCTTCGTTGAAAAATCAGTTGCCCAATCCCAGATCAGTGAATCTTGGCCCCTTCAATTTTTCAATTTCATTCTAGCTTCAATGCTTACTTGGATTTGGCTTCTGTATGTCATATTGATTTAATAAACCAAAGAACATTTTCTGCATTTAATTTCTTAAATTGTAAAATTTTGAGAAATTTATTTTTATTGGTTAACGAAACTTTCACATTTTTTTAGACCCAGTAGACATTTCTAATCTATTTGCTTTAGCATTTGCCTTGCGGCCCTCTTTTTATTTATTTATGATGTTTTTTGGGTAATGATTTTCTAATCCAATTTTTGGCCTTGCGTAGAAGAACTTTTAAGAGGCTAAGGGCCTAAAACGTTTTGATGAATGTGAAGAATAAAAGGAAAAAAAAAAAAATAGAAAGACCGCCTAGAAGCAAGAAGGAAATGAAATGCTAAAAGAAAAAGGGTCTGTATAAGAAATTGAATGAAAAATAATTAAGATAACCATAGTTAATTGGAGGACAATTTTACTCTTTTGCCTTTACCATTGAAACTATTTATCAAACTACTTTCATTTTCAAACTATTTTCCAAACTACCACAGTTTGGGCTGACGTGGCACCTTGATGAAAGTCTTTTTAACCACTTTCTCGGATCTTGACACGGCTTAGGTTTTGTCACAACCATGCCAAGCTCGTTGAAAGCTTCTATGCGCTTTTGTCGTTCAAATTAAATATTTATATACATACCTACTTTACGGCTTTCAGATTCCAAAGGAATCCAATTGCAGTATAGGGTATGGTCGATCCCACAGGGAGTTGTAAAATACCATTCTTGAGTTCATTTAATTAAACAATAAGGTGAAAGATTTGTAATTTGATTTATATATAGACTAAATAAATAAAAGGCAGGAAAATAAAATAGGAAACAAATCAGAGGTAGTTCCGGAGCTTGTTGGGAATTTTAATCACATCATAGTTTCATGCATCCAGTTACTTATTACATAGAACTATCATTTGATTGCCCGCCATCAGTTCTTAACTTGTCATCACTTTCGCGCATGACAAGATCACAGGTTTCCTTTGTTAAACTGTCACTTTCGCACACAAGCTTAACAAAGTACGCCAGCATTAATCTAGATGTTAAAACGGCTAATCTTTATTCCAGTTATGGCAACAAGATTAGATGAAATGGTTTAGTTCTGACTCTAATGGTTGTAACTCTCGTTCACAACGTTCAAGTATAGAATCTAGTTAAGCATAATGATGTTGATCTTAACTTGGTTATGATTTAATTAGTATAACTGTCGTTCATACAACTAAATCCCAAATCAAGAATCAAAACATTAAGCGAAGACTAGCATTAAGTGTAAAACCATTCAAGCAAATCATAAGAAAAAGGATAGATTCATATGTAATAGTTACATGAATACAAGCAAACTACAATAATGACCAAAATCCCAACAAAAAGAGGATTAGGAATCCATCTTACAAGAGAATCTCAGAGGCAAGGTGTTAACGCTTACCATGACACGTTACCACGCTATCATGGCCACGGCTTCGCCGAGCTTCCTTGATTCTCCCGGCTCCTTCACAAGCCTCCTCTTTGTTCCTAAACTAACCTAAGCTTTGAAGTACAAATGAAATGAGGAAAGAATGAAGTATGGATGGGAGAAGATGTTATGGAATGGAATGTCCTTAAGATGCAAACTGCCTTCCTATTTATAGAAAAATTCTTGAAGTTAGGTGGAGGCGGCTTGAATTTTCTAAGTCTTTCTTGGCGGCTGGACATTTGAAGTCTTTTTTGGTGGTTGGACCTTTGAAGTCAAATTTGGCGGCTGGACTTTTCAAGTCAAATTTGGCAGCTGGACCTTTGAAGTCAAATTTGGCGACTGGTGTTCTGCAGAGTACTTAGCAGCGCGCTGAGTGGGAATCTTGTCTTGGTCCGAACTAGAAAGTTGTAGATCTCTCTCTTATCTTTAACTAGCAATTTGAACCACCTCAATCCGATATTTGTAGCTCAAGTTATCGCGTTTTTACTGACTGCTACGCAAAACGGGCTTCCATACTTTTCTTGCTTTGTCATCCCTTTGCTCTTTGCTTCATTCTTTGTGAGATTTTCCTTGGTTAATATGCTTATATCCATCTTTAGAATATAATTAAAAAATCCTACAAAATAGAGAAATTAAGTTAGATATTCTCTAAAACATAAGCAGATAAGTGCCTTTTTAATAGTTGAAAATTGCGTAAATTGGGCACTCATCACACCTGTGTCACGCGTGGCATGACACGCAAGATTCGCCAATCAAGATGGGGAATTTGGCCTAAAATCGCCATTAAGGTTGGTAAATTCAGCGCATTGCGAAAATCACCATATATGTAATAAAGTGCAGGCATAAAGGTATCTATGTTCAAATTATTATTCTCAATTATAAGAAAAGTTGTGTATTCTCAATGAGTTTGAATAGAGTCATAAAGGTATTTATGTTCTATTGATAACAAGTAAAGCTATAATTATAGGAATACTTCATAGTCCCACATTGGTTAGATCACAAACATTTTAAGTGTTTATATACCTTTAGTAGTTGTTGTATTGATAAAAAGAGTTGAAAAGATAGTTGGGCTCGCGCGCATGAGTCCAAGCCATTTGAGCTCCTCGAAGTATAAATCGGTGGATTTCTCCCGCGCGCACGACAAAAAGCGTCCCGGGCTTTTTGCAAACATATTTTTTTCAGCTTACCTGAGCAACCATGTTTTTTTGGACTTTTTGCATCTTACCTGGGCAACGAAGTTTTTGGGCTATTGTTTTTTGTTTGCTGGAATTCGCCTATAAGGTTGGCGGATTTGCTTCGAATTTGCCAATCCCTTTGGCGAATTTGGTGTAAATGGTGATTTTCGCAATGCACTAAATTCGCCAACCTTAATGGCGATTTCAGGCCAAATTCGCCATCTTGATTGGCGAATCCCGCGTGGCATGCCACGCGTGACGCAGGTGTCACGTCAGCCCAAATCGTAGTAGTTTAGAAAATAGTTTGAAAATGATGGTAGTTTAATAAATAATTTTAACGGTAAAGGCAAAAGAGTAAAATTGTCTAATTGGAGTAATATTTCAAAAATACTTTTAAGAGACATGTGGAGTCCACAAGAGTGAGGTGTCATGCATTTAATAGTTCAGAGCAAATCATGTGTTTTACTGTGTGAGATTGTAAAGATTTCTCCTTTTTAGTACACCCACGTCAACAATCCCCTTTCTTTGTACATGAATCATGAGATTTGATCCTTGATACATAACTTCATGGGTTTGAATTTGGCCTTTACACAGTATTAAAAGTAGTTAGGAATTCGATACATACAATATCATTTATATTAAATTTTAGCAAAGCATAAAAAAAATAATATAGCTTTGAATAAGGGTGGACATGCGTTGTGTTCATCAACTTGTTATGCTTGAATGAATTTTGTGTTAGAGAACGTAATGAACATGAATCAAAACAACTTGTGGGTTTTATTTTAAAGAAAATTTATATTATTTGTATTCCCTTTTTTAGATTTATTGTTTAACACACACCTACCAAAAATCAGGTTGCTCTCTCTCAAGAGTATGTCATATATTAATGTCCGATAACTCTATTTTTGACTTATGAATGAAACAAACAAATAAGTTTAAAAATCACTTCTCTTTACAAGGTGTTTGAAAAACCTTGGAATCGAATTCATTTCAATTCCTTAGTTTTGAAACCTACTGGTAACATGGATTATTTAAAATTCAAAAATAATTCGATTCCTTAATAATGTCCATAAACAAATCATATCAAAACAGGTATGAATTTGCTACAGTAATGTGTGGATTTAAGATATACCCAAAATACCCTTAAACCTTATCTTATCATTGTCATTACTTAATTTTCCATGAAGTAGCAGATATCATTAAACAACAGAAAGAGTACGAAACAAATTAGATGAATCGAAGGCTTAGATAGATAGAACCTAGAATTTTCTAACAAATGAAATTCCAACCACCAAATCAAGAAGAAAACAAAGTCACAAAAATGTGTATTGCCATCACGTTTCTTCAAAGATGAATCAAAGTGGAAAACAATTACTAAGAATTTGAGAAGCGAACGAGGACTAAGGTGTAGAGGAATTTTTGTTGGTGCAACGTCGTGAGGGAGAGAGGGAGAAAAGAAGATTTCAACTTGAGTTTTAGCATTTAGATCAAAAATTGGGATGTCTTATTTTATATTTTTGTGGTCCTCCTTGATCATATAAGTATATTAAAATATTTAATATATCGTGATATTTTTTTTAATGAAAAAAATGTCACAAAATATTATTATTAAATAATTATAATTTATTTGGTGCTCAACATTTTTTTAGACCTATGTTGATCCTAACTTTTTAATTAAAAAAGTTAACCTTATGTCATTCTTTTTGAAAAATTGCCAGTAAGACTATTTTCCCTTTGCCATTAAAGTCATAATTTCAGCTCATTCAATACCCTTCTTGTTCCTCACGACTTGCAGATCTCAGGTGACGTCATCTTCAAAAGTTTGAAGATGGTTTCTCTATTTATGCAAATGCCATAATTTCTTCAAAAGTTTGAAGATGGTTTCTCTATTTATGCAAATGCCATAATTTCTAGTCCACTGCGTAGGGTATACCTGAGCAGGGTTTCAAAATTTTTTTCATCTCTAAATATTCATTATTATTGTTAAGATATTTTCTTATCTTAATAATTAAGATATTTATCTATATAATTCTCTTTCTCGTGCCCTTATCTTTATTCGCCCAAGATGTTTAACACTTATTATCCTTTGATCACCAACCATTTTAATTGATGTGAACAATTACCAATGTAGCTAATAATGATATTATGGCATAATTAATGGCCAAATACACATATCAACTTTAATTCCTTAAAATTAGGGGTGATTAGCTGGTGGGTCTAACCCGTCGACCCTACTCTCTTTGGGTCGGGTTAGGTCAGGTAAGTGGAGTAGACTCACCTGACCCATCACTTGTATTGGGTCAAGTACTGGGTCTAACTTGACAAAACTGACCCAACCCATCGAATCGCCATTTATTTTATTATTTTATATATATTAAAAAACAAAAAATATTTTTTTGGTTATTAGATTTATTTATTTTTTGTCCTAAGATCATTTTATGCATCAAAACATAATATATATTTTTAATTAAATATATATTTTTTAAAAAATGTTTTTTTAAAAATAAAAATGATCGATCACCCACCAACCAGACCCCGACCCAAACTGGTCGCGAGTCAAACCGATACTCACTCAAAAATAAAATTTGACCTAACCCGACCCAACCCACCAAAGTTGGATCAAGTCCAAAACATGGTCTGGTCTCACCCGACCCATGCTTACCCCTACTTGAAACGAATGGAGTCGAAACCTTTGAGAATACTTGTGTTGAGCTGCTATACAAGCACGTCTTTCCTCCCAAATCGGCCACAATTGTGTTGGTGTCAGCTAGAAAATTGTGAAAGGGCACTCAAATCGAGCTAAAAGCAAAATCAAAATCATAACAACAAACAAATTCATTATTATAGACTATTACTGTATAGATATAAACACAACTACAAAGAAGAAATTGGGTAGAGGATGAAGCTAAGGCAAGAACCAATTGACATCGCCATTGCTCACCTTGAATCTGGCCTTGGAAACCGGCGGTAGAGGTGCTTTGCTAAAGCTCGCAAGGGATGGGGAGCCACGGCAATTGTCGCACCTTGAAACAATCAGAGTCTGACATCAGGACGGGCACAATGAGTGCGATCTCAGCCACGCGTCGTTGCAGATTCTGCGGTGGCGGTGAGCTTCGGGAGGGAGCAATGGACATTCTTGTTGACGCCTTTGTTGGCAGTGGACGGAGGCGGAGGAGAGTGAATGCTACAAAACGAATGCCAACGGCTTGAAGGAGTTGTACAGAAGCAGAAAAACGTTGACCTAGCTAAAATATAATCACTTTAATTGCAAAATAAAAAATAAAGTGATCTTACTTGTAATTTTAAAAAAATATAACATGGAGTTAATTTTTGAATTAAAATATTAGCATTAACAAAAGTGCAAAAGATGTTGAGAACAAAATTAGTCGTCGCCATTATTAGAGTAGTAACTTAATTCTTAAACAATAATGTGATTACAAAATCTGTCTAACAATTGTTTTTCTATATGGTTACCAATCTTAAATTACTAATTTCATGCATTATGATTCATAATCAAAGTAAAAAAAATTGAGAATGACTAAAACATGGCATGTTTATGGAGATTAAAAGTTATATTTAAATGTCATATTGGGAAATCTCCCAATTTATCTAACAAGATTTTTTAACAAGTGATATTCTTTATTTCAGAGGATAAAGTGAGAGAAAAGTGAGATATCTCACTTAATCTTATATCTAGACGGTTCAAATCATTTTATTTAAAAGTAAATGTTTAAGTTGATCATTGTTCTTATTAATGGACCAAATTTGTCTTTGAAAAAGAAAGAAAGGGTCCGCTTTAATCATGTCTCTTTTAAATCTGAGTTAAGTTTGCATTAAAAAAAAAATAAACCATTAACTGGGGTTGATATGTCATTGCTAACACACTCTCCAACTACATTTCATTCATTTTCACTCCCTCACATAACTTTTGGCCCACATTTAAGAGAAAATTTGTATGTTCATATAACATATTTGATGTGTATTTCATAAATATTATCAGTCATTGAATTGAATTTTGAGTATTTAAAAAATATATAAAAAATTAAAATCTAATGATTAATAATAATGTTTATGAAATACACATTAAATATACTCTACAAATATTCAAGTAATTTTCCACATTTAATAAAGACAAACACAAATGAAGAATTTTTTTTAAAGGAACAAAAATGTATAATACATCTAGAATCGGTTTAAATTGGCTTAAAATAAATATTTATTTGACCTTTTATTTATAGGTATGACATTTTTTTTAATTATTTTACCTTTATCATGTACTTTTATTAAAAATCACATCTCTGTTCAGTTATTTTAAAAGCAAAACATTTCATATATTTCATCAAAATTTAAAAACAAAATTTATATTTTACTTTATTTTTAAAATTATATTTTAATACTTATTATTTTTAAAAAAAATGCATCCAAATGGTTTAGCTATATGTCAAAAGTGTTTAGAATGCTAGGTGAAGTGGAAGAACAACCAGAGGGAAGGGTTTAGCACGGTTTGGGAAGTGAGAGAGAAATAGAGTGTGCGCGTGTTTGATTAATTGCAGAGAACAGAAGATCGAGAAACCGAGAACGGGTGGCAGCAGCGGCATGGGCACGGTGGTGGAGAAGACGGAGGCGGAGCTGAGCAAGGAGATCGACGAGCTTTTACGCCAACAGCGCGAGGTCCCTCACTCACTTACCCCTCTCTCTCTCTCTCTCTCTCTCTCTCTCTGTTACTTGGATTGATTGATTGATTGTGTGTTGTATTAAATTTGCAGATTACAGAGCGCCTCCGAGATCCGCGAGGCCTCCGCAGGGGTGGCTTCTCAACTCCCGCTCCCCGCAATGCACCTCGTCACCCGCCATTTCTTCTTCATGTCAGGCTCTCTCTCATTTTTTTCTTTTCTAAAGTATAGATTAGGGTTTAGAGAAATTACCGAGTGTAATCTGTTATTCAGGGAAACAAGAATGAATCGGAAGATCAGCCTCCTGCAAAGCGTCGACTTTCTTCGGCTGTTGTCAAGGTAAATATCATTATCGTCAATAATAATGTCTTCACTCGTGTATTTTGGTTATTTATTTGAGGAAGAGATAATAGGAGGAGCATAAGCATACTAGCATAGTTTAACTTGATTCCCATTTGTTAGTTAATGGAGGTGGAGGAAGGAGAGTTTCCTCAGGATGCTCATGCAGTGAAGGATATCAACACCAATGGGAGCAGTGGTGGTAGTAACCCATTTAATTCTCAGCACCAATCTGGCTGGTCTAGGAGAGACACTGCCAATCAAAAAAATTCCAAGATGGTAATTGCCAGTGTATTTGCCTTCATCAAAAGTCATGACTGTTGCCTCAAAGTTACATATCTAATGCTATTGCTGTACACTGTTATTTCCTTGTTAGGATACCGACATTCCTACTGCAGAACATGTTCCAAGGGTATTGCCAAAGGATGAGGATCCTCGCTTGGTTAATAGGAATAAGAGAATGCTTGGCCAGCTTCTGGGAACTTTGGAGGTACCTTACATGAATTACTTGCTTTTGAACATATTCGTGTTGTTATAAAATAGAATTCGTAACTGCTTCTCCCGTGCATAAGCATATTTCTCTGGCTTTATCATTGTTATTATTTCTATATTTTTTAATGTTTTCTTTTATAATTTTTACAGAAATTTAGAAAGGAAGATATGCAGCTTTCAGGAACAGAGGCATACATGCGAAGATCTAATTCTTTGCAACGAGTAAGTTTCCTGTTATTATGTGAAGCTTCTTCTGACAAAGAAGTGATGTGTTAGTATGCAATATTTTAAACAATACATGATATAGGAATTCAGTCAATCTGCCTTCTTGTGCTAAGGTTTGCAGTTGCAGATTTATGAGCCATATTTTTCGTAATAAATTTGTACTCAGTTACTATCCTCATGACTGTCATATTTATGAAACGGAATCATTTCTAAAGATGACCAACTAAAGCATTTTGAATTTTTGATGAATGCATTATTTGGAAATGTTCATACTTTTGTGGAAATACCCGTTTCACATGATCCTGTAGATAGGTTTTATTATGCAGCAGGTATATATTTCAAATTAGGACTTCTTTGTTATTACTAGCTAATGGTAAAAGCATGGAATGCATTGCAATTTCCTTTATCGAACTGTGGTAATGCTCTTTCCTCCCTAATCCTTATAAAATGGCAAAGTGCAGTTGGACGTCAATGAGATTTTTCCTGTATGATATGAGCACCTCCATTTCAAACACTGACAGTCTCTTGCCAGTTAACCTTTTCTCTCTTTTTTGCACAATAGCATCTAATGCTTCATAATAATGTCAAATACTTTGGAATGTTTCCTAGGCTGAGCAAAGGGCACGTGAAGAAAGTGAAAGGCTAAGAAAGGAACAGCGTGAACAGATTGCTGAAAAACGGAAGAGAGACTTGGTGGGCTTTCAAATGATATCAATTCTTTGGTCTTTCATAACAGACAACAAAAAATTTCATTTGATCCCACGTAACATTCTTGTTTTTCTATTTGTTCCCCTATTTCTCATTAGACTCTCAGGGCACGTGTGGCTGCTAAAACAGAAGAAAAGAAACTGGAGTTGCTGTTTCTTCAATGGAGTGAGCATCATAAGAAACTTAGCAATTTTATAAGGTTTGTCTCCTTCAAATGTAAAGTAATGACGCAGGAGTCTTCTCATGACAAATTCTTTGATAGTTTCTTCAACAACTAGGAATATATGATTTCTGACATCATGCGATGGTTTATTTCTCTGCAGGTTATTATTAATTTTGGTCCAAAAGTGTCCATATTCACATTTTATTGAGACGAAGATAAGTTTCTGTTCATTTTATCCCAAAAAAAAAAAAAAACCCCGATAAGTTTCTATTCATGTGCATTGGAGTGTTAGAGCAACTTGATGACTGGATGTTTACTGCTAATTGCAGGATTTTAGGTAGAAATATGGAGGTTTTCCTTTGATCAATTTGGACCCTTGTTTGACTGAATTTGGCATGTATTTTTTTCCCCAGGACTAAGGCAAAGCCTCCCATATATTATTTACCGAAGAAGCCCTTAGATGAAGATGCTACATCACTTGAGAAGCGGAAAGAAGAGGTTTGACTATTGGAACTTGAAAAGTCAGAAGTGATTTTCAAAGTCAGACACACGTTAACTTGTTTTAGTCTTATATAGTATCATTTAGACACTATGGGCAGCCAACCACCATTAGCTTGGTGACCCTGTCAATTCGCAAACATTAATCTATTTTTCTGTTGTCACCTCATGGATACTTAAAGAGTTCATACTTGCAAATAGGGGTGGAACTGAGCCAACCTGGGTGACTGTTCAAAACTCAAATATTTAGCTATCTTTATTATGTTGTTTCATAGATAGCTAGAGTAGTAGAGTGCAAATGTGCAAATAGGGGTGTGGAATTGAACCAACCAAGCTCAAACATTGGTCTTCAACTTATAATGTCTATTTTTTTGGTATAAATTTTAACTACTTGAGTTACATTATTAAAAATTTTAATAGAATATATGATAATTATTATACTTCAAGTCAAGCTGAGCCAACCTTTCGAAGCTTGTCGATTCTTCAATTTGATAGCTTGCAAATGCATAAATTTGATATTGGCTTTAATATGGGACGCTTGTTGTTTTGCATACTAATTATGCATTGTCAATTTGTAGGCTTTTCTAGAGTGGAAGAATGCAAGGAGAGAGGAAGTGTCTGATTATCAGAAACAGATTGGGGAGCAGTACCTTGCAAATGTTGAGAAGGAGTTGGAGAGATGGCAGAATGCAAGACAAGCCAGGAAAGTAAATAATGACCAGAATTTACAGGAAACCATGGACAAAGAATTGGAAACACATAGGCTTGAGCATGGTCCCAAGAAAAGAAAAATACCTGATGGAAGCAACAATGAAGATGATGAAGATGTGGAAGATATAAATGTTGGAGATGATGACATGATGGATGATGTATTAGAGGAAGATTCCGGTAGAAGGGTTGATGAAACAAGCATGGCCGAAGCAAGTAACCCTAGTGAAGATCCTGCAGCTTATAATGTAGACCATAAGTGATGTCCTGCCAGGTTATACTGTTTTTAATTCAATGAGATTTATGTTTTGGAGTTTATTACATGCTCTTGCTAGGCTCTACCGATTTTTTTTCTTTTTCTTTTAATGCTTCAAACTTATTACAGTAGTAATTTTTGTATTATAATTAACTCTCTTTACTTATTCTCTTTATATTATTACCTGTTGGAGAATCACAGTAATGCTCAAGTCATTCCATTTTAATTTGCATGATTTTTTCACTTGGCTTTTCCGTGGGGATACAGATTCTAGTTTCCCCTTTTTTGTTTGTCAACTTAATATAAGGGTGTTCCTTCTTCATTAGTCACGGATCATGCGTATCAAGGCGGGCATAAATTGGTCCCCCGTAGGTATGGAATTGATTGAGTTGAAGTTAGCTAAACGCCTTGGCTACATTCTTCTCAATGTGAAGGATCAGCACTTACCCTTTGTTTCTGTTTTCCGGGGGGTAGGGTCACACGTGTATACAATTGTGTAGACAAGAGTTGTCTAGGTAGCATTCTTAATTTACAACTCTCCCGCTTTTACATGTCACTTTTGATTTGCATATACATTTTTGAACTAATGTGTTTAAATTTATAGTTATATCTAGATACATTAATTTAAGATTGTATTTGCAAATTAAAAGTAACATAAAAATGGACCACAATAAGAAATGATTCAATCATTATATCACGTTTGACAGTGGACATTACAAAGATTTGAGCGAACACATTAATATTAATAATCAGATATCCAATATACACAAGAACTAACCTTCAATTGTCCCACGCATTGCCTTAAGAAAGAAGCCATTCATTTCTGTATTAAAGTAGCCCCTTCCCACATGCAATGTTGTTGTCAATGAGGGAATCGACTGGACTTGTAGAAACATACTTTCGAAGAAAGTGCTGGCCATTGTAGCTTTTAGCACACAAGAAGAAAACGGAACACTTTCCAACGAGCTGACATGGTGAAAGGGAATTTAAAGGAAGTTTCCGACCCTGTGGTTCCAAATGAGCCACCAAGCTTGTAACTTTGTTCTATTAGAGATTGGAGATACCTATTTTTCTGGCAATGTAGAAATGGAATGCAGGAATTCCAGCTTTCGGGCACTATTTCCACTTTTCTACACTTCATTGCTGCTGAACTCTTCACGTCGCATGGAAGGAACCAACCTTAACTCCCTAATCCTCCATTGATTTGAAATTATGGACTTGTTTTTGCCGTTAGTGCAGCAAATGCATGAACCAACTAGTGGGAGCGATATGGCTCCATCTTTTTGCGTTTGTGACATGTGAAAGAAAAACTAAACAAGGTTATTTCGCTCAAAAGGTGCATTTTGTTATATGGTGACGTAAAGTGATATCTTTGTTGGAGAAAAAACGCAACAACTTGCTACCCTGCCAGAAAAAAAGAGTTAATTAATTAATGTTTTATGACAAGTAGTAGTATTAACTTTTCCATGCGTCCAACCACACTTTATAACAAAGAATTGTAGCCTTGGTGGCAATATACTTGTGACAATTCCATTTAAATCCATTTGAATGTACGTAAGTGACAAGTGAGGCGATACTAAAAGGCAAAATATTCCTTCAACCGCGCGCGCCCCCGGAAGAAGAAAGGAAAAGAAAATGGTAACAAGAGGAATCCCACAGCAGCATCCAAACGGAGACCAGCAGAGACTACAAAGGCCACCACCACAATCGCCGTACGCCTACCAGCAACACCGCAACTACTACGCCGCGCGGACGCCGCCTTCCTCAAGATCCTCCTGCAAAGGCTGCTGCTGCTGCATCTTCCTCCTCCTCTCCTTCATAGCACTCCTACTCCTCGCAATCCTCCTCTTCATGGTCCTATCCGTTAAGCCCACGAAGCCACAGTTAGAGCTGGAGCAAGTTGACGTCCAGTACGTCGGGATCACCCAAAACGAGCCCCCCGTCACCGCCACGCTCTCACTCGCGGTACGCTTACTCTTTGCGGTTGTGAATCCAAACAGGGTTGGGATCAGGTACGGCGACTCCAGGTTCACTATCATGTACCGCGGGATACCGTTGGGGAGAGCGTCAGTGCCGGGGTTCTACCAGGATCCGCACACCGTTAGGGACATTGTTGCCACCGTCGCCGTCGATCGGCTCGGCCTGGTGCAGGCCGACGCTGCTGAGTTGGTCAAGGACGCCACGCTCGCTGACCGCCTCGAGTTTCGGGTCCTGGGCGATGTCTCCGCCAGTATCCGGCTACTCCACTTCGATTCTCCTCGTGTTCAGGTTCTTCTTCCTTCTTCTCGATCTCTTCCCACTTTTGCTTCTTTTTTTATTTAATTTTTAATTTGTGTTTAGAGGAGTAACCTTGTTGAAAATACTAACTTGTCTCTCTCCTCACACAACATTCTCAACATGTACATGTACATTCTCACCCATTCAGAACATCGTCAATATTCTATCATTCCTGTCTCATTTTCTTACTTTTGAGTTAATAAAGGATGTTGTGATGCATCTCCTCCGAGTCACCTTCACGTTGATGGATGTAGATCCTTCGGATGTGTCCCTTTCCACTCTTGTCTTCCTTTTTGTTTCTGCTTTGTTTTTGCTCCTCCCGTCTTTGTATGTAGGCTGCCTTTTTGTGACTGGAATTCTGCATGCATAGCTCGACAGTTTGCGTTTTGGTTTATCCTCCCTTTTTTTTACTCACATATTTCATAATCTATACGTGTATCTAAGCCGGTTAATCTTTAATAATTTTTTTTAACAGAATTATATATATATACACACACATATTTTCATTGGCGTTTGAAAGAAAGCACCAAAATGGCAAAATGTATGCGTGGAAGACTGTGATGCGTTTGATAGAGGAAATGGATCAATTAAGTGTGAAAAAAAATACTATAGGGTTCACTCTTACGCTTATTTATTTATTTATACCCTTTTTGTCTGAGTACAAATGCAATTTTGTTGTATTTTCTGTTTCTTTAGGTAAGGTGATGCTATAGCCCACACATACATGTTAGATTAGACAAGGCTTATTTTCAAAATTAAGCTTAAATATTACAAACTCTACTGCCACTTCCTTCTCTTTTTGGGCCATGTGACTCCCCTGTGGGGCAAAAGGAGGTGTTGTGGTGTCATCCTCATGTGTCCATGTCCAGCTGGGGGAACAAATGGAACTATCCAGCTATCCCTCCTTTTTTTATCAATCCGAAACACTTTGCTTTTTTATTGCTTTCTTTTTCTTAATTGCTCGAACTTCCTGTCTTCTTCTTTATGGTTCATGGTTACCAAATTAAATGAGTCTACTTTTCTAAACTTACTATTTAAATACTCGAGTATTTAGTTAAAATGACACTTAAAATAGACTAGAGGGAGTAGTTGATAGTAACCATTTTTCATCATTAATCTTTGTTTTGCATATGGATTAATGATAGAGAACTCAACTGTGCAGGTCTCGGTGGATTGTGTCATAGTGATAAGCCCACGGAAGCAGTCTGTGACTTACAAGCAGTGTGGAATTGATGCATTGAATGTTTGAGGGATATTCATCTCATCACTAGGCAGCTTCAATTTCCTTGTTTTACACTCAATTTCCCACACTCACTTGATTCTCATATCTACTAGTACTTTGAGGAAGAAGTGAGAACGAAAACCAGAGATTAAAGAATTGGGTGGGCTATATGAAGTGATTTGAGAATGGTGACCGAAATGAATTACACGAAGTTGCTTAACTGCAAAGTTTTATATACCCGCCACGCATCGCGAGTATAGATTCTAGTTTATATATATAGTCAAAGAATTTTTTCCATTTGTTTACGTTTACTAGGATGGCAAAATCCTGCGGACAACGTGTAAACAGTAAAGTATATTTTAACAAGGAGAAATGGTAGGATAATAAATTTTGTACAACCCTATCCGCAGCCTCCCACCTTTAGGGAAATGTTACAGGCCCAACACATTTGTGTACAACAAAGTATAATTCTTTCACAAAAACATGTGATTTATCATATTTATATTTTTTTTATAGTGGAACACATACTTTTGTAAAAAAATTATTCACTGTTAATTCTTGTCCACAAATGTGTTATACGCATAACATTATCTTTTGTAAAAAGGTCATTAAAAAATATTCATGATAACATAATGTTTTCTTTGTCAATCTGGTCTCCACTTGTATGATAATTACAATTATAACCACGTTATTTTTCACAAAATGTATATAAACCTTTTTTAAGATCTAATTTAAGTTGGCAGCCAAGCCGTAATATTGAAGAAAATTGTTTCTTTAAGCGTATTGATTTATTAATTTATATATGCACAGTAATATGATAAGTTAAAATTGATACATCACACACTAAGCTAATATAAGCCATTCAATTTAAGATTATCCATATACTAAATAATTATTTTTTCATTGAATAAAAAAAAATACACTTAATAATTAATGGCTGAAATTAAAACAACTCATGGATACAACAGAGATTTTTAGTTTAGTTGTATACTCTAAAACTCTCCAAATAACTCATTCCTTCCCCGCCTCCATCCCTGCGGCAACCACCACCATCAATGCCCCGATTAAGGTTTTTCGATTCAGCGTATCAAGGCAAACTTAAAGAAAATGCACACAGATTTATGGGGCCACCTCCAGATTAACTTTCGATTGAATCGATTTCATTACCATAATTAAACAAAACAAAAAACGATTTTTTTTTCTTCAGAAAAAAAGGCTTTCTTGATATTCCTAAGTAAAGACCAATCCTTGATAGTTCTCTTCTATTTGTTTGGTGGAACCACATTTTAATGATTTTTTGTTGTGCAATGAATATTATGTTAGATGCTTGTGTGCCACATTTGTAGGGAACTAGTTGCATATTTTTTTGCGAATCCAAAGTGGAAGAATGTCGTATTTTTTAGGAATGAGCACTAGATCTATAATAGGAAATAGTAAAATATATATATCACAACCTCAAATAATAGATCCGTAACCATCGTGATCGAATCTTGCAGCTGCCTCTCCGTCGTGCGCTCGTACTGAGGTCCGGGAGGCGGGCAGCCAGTGGGGGTGGAGGCGGCGATATGGCAATGGAGGAATGGTGGAGACAGGGAGAGAGAGAGAGGAAAGACATAGTTATGAAATTGTGGATTAGCAAAGATTTTGGAGTGTACAACCAATTTATGTTGTATCCATGAACTATTTTAATTTCAAACATGCTAGCCATCGCCATATTTTAATTATTTCTTTCAGGTTTTTATTTTTATTTTTATAATTTGATATGAAGCTCAATTCAATAAAGATTGGCGGAGAAAATGCCCTATAAATAACTTAGACAACTTCTAATTTAGTCCATGATAGGCTGTTAGATATTTAATCAACATTCGACTAATTAAAGTTTATAATTTGATAATATTTATCTACAACTCATCATACTTATCAGTTATCAATGTTATAAATGCTTAGATAAGTTGATAAGGTTTATCAATTATAAGTTAATATGGATGAGTCATCTCATTAACCTAATTTATATATTAAACAAAAAATCAAAACTATCAAAACTATGGTTAACACAAAAATTCAACATAAATATTAGTACAAACGAACTTCATAAGTTTAATTGTGATATGGTATCGATATAAAAAAAATTACACAAAAACTAAATCATATTTTAATGTATTCACAAAAGAAATTAACTTTTGAGTTAATAGGTGAGTGTTAACCAGTTTTGATTATATGATAAGATATAAATAGATGTCTATATAAAAGTTAAATTTTAATAATTATTAAAGTAAAGAGTTAGTTTTTTTTTTATTCATTGAGTTCCCCTGTAGTTTTTAGCAAGGTCTTCTCCTTCCTTGCTGGGTTTTTCAGTGGTTTGAGGTCCACTGTAATGGTAAGCCTTGACCATGTTGGAGTAATGAAATTGTTCCAAGCTTACTTATAAAATAATAATAATAAAAAAAAAAGAGCTAGCATCAATACAAGGTTGGTCCAGTGGTAGGCAAGTTAGTTCCCTTCTTAAAGGGTCTCGAGTTTGAGACTCGAGAAGGAGAAAAATTGTGTTAGGAGGGGTAGTCACAATACCTTGAGCCTCTCCTCTCTCATGGTCACTCACCTTAGAACTAAAAACAATGTCATTTTGGACACAACCAAAACAACTCGATTTGGACACAGGAACCAAGTTGGGCACAACAACTTTCTTCAGGATCAACTTGGTCAACCTCCTTATCTCTACCCCTTTCTTCTTCCTCCTCCACCACCACCTACACTTACCTCATCACACAACCCTATCACCACCCAGACCCACCATCACCACCTTAATGGCAGTCTTTCATCTTCCACCCCTACTGCCAACACGCCCCAACCACCGCGACACTATCATCTCCACCACCACCATCAAAGCCCCATAACTACCACCAATTTCACAACTATTCCACCACCACCACTACATCCCCATAACCACCACAATATCCACCTCTCCAATTTTCTTGCAATCCCACATAAAACCAATAAAATAGAAGCTTAATTAGCAAAACTCAAAGTCAACATGGTTGGGCTTTTGGTGGTCAAATCCAAAAAGGGAGGTGCAGAGGCGATGGGGAGAGGAGGAAGATTATGGATTTGTGGTAGTTGGGGGTTTGATGATGAGGGCAGTGCGTGGTGGGGATAGTGAGGGTGGGTGGGGTGGAAGTAGGGATGGTTGTGGAATTGGTAGGGGTGAGGTGGTGGAGGTATAAAATATATATAACATTATACAACAATAACACTAGTAGCTTAGTGGTTAAGGTCTCAGCCTCACACATGGAATGATGCTTACGTGGAAGGGGGTAACGTGACGGTTAATGGAGCTATTAAAATTTTAATAGGCTTAAAATAAATCTAATAAGGCACGTGGTTAAGGTGTCATGCCTCACATATGAAAGAATGCATACGTAGAAGGTGATGACATGACAGTTAATAAATTTTAATAGGCTTAACACAAATCAAATAAGATAGTAGCCTAGTAGTTAATGTGTCAGTTTCACACATGGACGGATGCCTATGTGAAAGGAGTGATGTGACAATTAATGTGTCACGTTGTTCTATTAATTGTCACGTCATCAACCATTGTTAGTGAAATAAATGAAAGGACTAACATGTCTGATTTTTTAAAATTGCGATGAACGAAATTGTCCGAAAAAATTTGAGAGAGACGAAATTGAAACGACGTCGTTTTAGTATGGAGGGATAAAAAACAAAGGAATTAATAGACACATTATAATTTTATTAACAAAGAGACTAATGTAAAAAATGCTTAAAAATTTTAGAAATCAAGTTAGCACATTTTTTATATTTTTTGAATACATAGTTGATAGTTATGTCAATTTTCAGTGAAATTCTATTTTTCTCATGAGATATTTTTGTCTTTTTCCATTTGAAAAAGAGTATCCAAATTAACGTTAAAGATTTTGACAAAAAAATAAAACTTATTAAGAATTGCACTCAATAGTCAATTTAGCAGAGGGAGGAAATTTTCTTTAAAAAAAAGGAAAAAAAGAAAGAACTCGGAAACAGATCTAGGACTATGTGCCGAGTGTAGCAAGCATATAAGAAACCTGAAACTCAAACCCTACCTCTTATTGATTCGATCTACCTTCACAAAAAATAAAAATAAAAAATAATTCATCATTCTGCAGGTGTAATTTGCTGCACCTCACAGCACAGAACAGATCCCAATTTCAGATCGAGCGAGAGAGAGAGAGCGCAGAACCAAGCAGTCAGCGATGTCTCTGAATCTCCGGCAGAAGCAAACTGGTAACTACTTCCCAATCTCCCATTTCCATAATTTCAATCAAATCTCCATCGATTCAATCACTGCACATTCCGATCGATCCCTGCTGTTTTCAATTGTGCAGAATGCATCGCGCGGATGCTGAACCTGAACCAGCCGGTAAACGCGACGGGGACGGCGAACGAGGAGGTGTACAAGATCCTGATCTACGACAAGTTCTGCCAGAACATCCTTTCCCCTCTGATCCACGTCAAGGACCTCCGCAAGCACGGCGTCACCCTCTACTTCCTCATCGACAAGGACCGCAACCCCGTCCACGACGTCCCCGCCGTCTACTTCGTCCAGCCCACCTCTAACAACCTCCGCCGCATTCTCGCCGACGCCTCCCGCTCTCTCTACCAGTCCTTCCACCTCAACTTCTCCACCTCCATCCCCCGCCCACTCCTCGAAGACCTCGCTTCTGGAACCCTCGCATCCGATTCGATTCAGAGGATCTCCAAGGTCCACGATCAGTACTTGGAGTTTGTCACCTTGGAGGATAACTTGTTCTCCTTGGCTGACAAGTCTTGTTACCTTCAGCTCAATGATCCCTCGGCCGGGGACCGCGAGATCGAGGACATTGTGGAGAAGGTTGTTACCGGCTTGTTCTGTGTGTTGGCAACTCTGGGTGTTGTGCCGGTTATTAGGTGCCCCAGGGGTGGCCCTGCCGAGATGGTTGCGTCCGCGCTGGACCAGAGGCTGAGGGATCATTTGTTGTCGAAGAATAATTTGTTTACTGAGGGAGGGAATTTTGTTAGCTCGTTTCAGCGGCCAGTGTTGTGTCTGTTTGATAGGAATTTCGAGTTGCCGGTCGCTATCCAGCATGATTTTAGGTACCGGCCGCTGGTTCATGATGTGCTTGGGTTGAAGCTGAATAGGTTGAGTGTGCAGGGGGAGAAAGGCGGGATGAGGTCTTATGAGCTGGATAGTTCTGACTCGTTTTGGGTGGCGAATGGGTCCCTGGAGTTTCCGGAGGTCGCGGTGGAGATTGAGACTCAGCTGAATAAGTACAAGAAGGATGTGGATGAGGTGAACAAGAGGACTGGTGGATCTCATGGTGCAGAGTTTGATGGGACGGACTTGATTGGTAACACTAAGCATTTGATGAATGCCGTGAACTCGCTGCCTGAGCTGACCGAAAGGAAGCAGGTGATTGATAAGCACACAAACATTGCTACTGCGTTGTTGGGGGAGATCAAGGAAAGATCGCTTGATTCGTATGCGAAGAAGGAGAATGACATGATGGTTAGAGGGGCCATCGAACGGAACGAGCTTCTCAGTGTGCTCAGAGGGAAAGGAACAAAGATGGATAAGCTTCGCTTTGCCATCATGTATCTTATTTCCTCTGAAGGCATTAATCAGTCAGAAGTGGAAGCTGTTGAAGCAGCACTAAGAGAGTCAGAGGTTGATACCGCTGCTTTTCAGTATGTGAAAAAGATCAAGGCATTGAATGTTTCGTTGGCATCAGCAAATTCTGCCAGCAGAAGTAATATTGTTGACTGGGCTGAGAAGCTCTATGGACAGTCAATTAGTGCAGTCACAGCTGGTGTCAAAAATCTGTTATCTAGTGACAGGCAGCTTGCATTAGCAAGGGCAGTTGAAGCCTTGATCGAAGGGAGGCCGAATCCTGAAATTGATTCATATCTTGCACTTGATCCTCGTGCTCCTAAGTCCGGCTCAGGACCAAGTGGCAGCCATTTGAAAGGACCATTTAAGGAAGCAATTGTATTCATGATTGGCGGTGGTAATTACGTTGAATATTGCAGTCTGCAAGAGCTTGCACAACACCAGCAGCCTCCCAAGCATATTATATATGGAACAACAGAACTCCTAACTGGAGTGGACTTTGTAGAGCAGCTTACGTTGTTGGGACAAAAGATGGGTTTGGGTAATGTTGCTTCTACCTCAACTCAGTAGTTAAGATGCGACTGTATTCACATTTCGGTTTGCCAATTCATTCTTTAGTACACAAACAAAAAAGTCTCAGACATCGAGGTAAGACGGGAAAGTCAATCTGATTTTGATGTTCATTGTCCAAAAAGGATGAAGGATTTTGTTTCATTCGGTGCCTCCTTGATTATAAAGCCAGGGCATTGCTGCTTTCTTTGTAGTTTCCTGTAGCACGGCCATTTATGCTTTGTTTTATTGTAGTGAAAAGTTTTTCATTGAAAAGCACGATGTCTTGCCTGTAACACAGCTTTTCATGCTTTATTTTCATAGTAGTGAGGAAGGAAAAAGTTCGAGTCATTGAAAAGCATTATGTACTAATTGGATCGAGTCCTTGTAATTCGATATATACTGCTGTTCTTCCAACCATTCTTGAAACGTTCTGGTTTGAATTGATCTGTTTGACAGATTAGTGAGTACTATCTGAATCATTAGTATCCAAATCAACTCTTTGGTTAATGTGAAGTTATGTTTATTATCAGTGATGTTTTTGTTTATTTCTGGTTTCTAATTCTCTTTTTCTTGTCAAGCCTAACATCAAATCAAAAAGTAAATTTCATTAGCATTCTGAGGTGCTATCCTGTACATATGTTTCCTGTTGGCATCATCTTTCAACAGACAATGTTTATTTATCAAGCCTTATTTCCTGCTTCCAATTTTTATATTTTTTTTTTGTCAAGCCAAACATCAAATGGGAGAGTAAATTTCATTAGCAATTAAGTATAACAAGCATTTGAATGCATTGTGAATTTCATTAGCATAAGATGGGTCTTTTGTATGTGATTATTTCTTTCTAGCTATAGATATCATTTGAATTTGACTTGTTAGCAGTGAAGCTCTTCTGTATGTGTTGAATGCATTGTGAAGTCAGAATTTTCCCCACCAACTGTTTTGTTTTTTGAGGTTATTGTCAGTTATGAACTGTTCCCTCCATATATGAAGTTGTCTCTATGCTAAGAAAAAAGTGAGAAGTTGGTAACCGACAGAATTTATGTATGGAATGGACAGTAATGGCTGTACTATTTATCCGTCACTCTGCTGTCTTCAATCATCCAAGTAGAATCACACATCCAACATGCTTTTGTGATTTCGATAATAGTTTGGGTTGCGATAATGTTGGGTGTCCACACTTGGTACGGGGTAGTTATGTAAGTAGAAAATAAAAATAAAATTATGGATCACATTTCGACACAATTAAACTAATATAATTTATACATTAATATTTCACTTCCATTTTTGTTGTGATACAGAAATGAAGTTCGCTTACTCTTACATCTAATTGAAATTTTGTTCAGGCATTATTCCATAACCCCATCATATGTGCAACTGCAAGGTCAATTCTGTCACCAAACTTTCCGGGGAAAAAAAAATGCAATTCTATGTTAAAAGATTCTAATAATAATAGAATTACATATAGCAAAATGGACAATCACAGGTTTTCAATTGACCAAGAAATTGTGAAGGAATTTTCAGCCCAGATGGAATTTGGGTTCTCAAAGGTCAATTTCCCTAAGAAGAGAGGTTGATGCTTTATTTCAACCCAGATGCTAAGGATTGCTGCACACACAAGTACAACATTTCTTCTTGAGAAGCGCGTACATTTCTCTGAGCAACTGCAAGTTATTGGACTCAGCCATAAGGTTGAAGCAAACCAAACCATATCACAATTGTTCAATTCCGCAAGGAAAGTCTGCTATTACTTTCATTGCACCCAGGCAATGCTCTCATGCTTCCATCATTCATGATTTCAAATTAATTTGCCAGTTCCACATCCACTTGCATCCATTTTGCTGGTGGCAGCCAAGTAGGTTTTCAATCCGTATGTTGTTTGCCCAATTCAGTTTCAGGATTTGCATCACGGAAGTGGTTCTTGATCTCAGTTGTGATCCATGTCAATTTGAGTAAGCTGCAACTTTTTAATTCTGAAAATAAAGTTGGTTGGAGATAATCAAATGACCTCTGACAAAACAATAACAAAAAAATGGTTTTGTTCATACTCATCTATCGTAGTTCACTGAATTTCTGCATATCTAATCAAAAAAATTTATTTGAGAAGCAGTAGAAAAATTGTAACGGCATACCAATCTTCTAGCCATTGGGAATTGAAACTACTTATTGCTGTCAATAGCAAATAAATCTACAAAAAGAAACATGAAATTAGTTATGAGATTGAGATCTATAACAGCAAGCCACAATTTCACAAGTTATAGCCATCCAAGAATTACAGAAATACCACTTACCTGTGAAACTTTGCCAGAAGCCATGCTATCTCTTCCATGTCAAACTAACATTTTCCAATCTGATTATAACATTGTTTAAGTTGAATGTGAGCCTCTCTAACAATATCATGATCTGTCTTGTCTTAGAAAAACAATAGCATGATCTGAAATCCATTGCTGAGTGAAGCAAGAATGAAATCTTTCTAAAACAGTAAAATTATCAGTGGCGACTTGAAGAATCTACCCAACTATACCCTGCTTGCTTCTTGACATTCTTTTTATCCATCAACTCTCTCACTCGCTCCGCATCATCCCATTGCCCTAAATCAGCATACATATTATATAACAAGACGTAAGGACCTGAACTTCCTGGTTCAAGATTGATCAAAGCCTCAGCTGCTGCTTGGGCCAATTCTACATTGTTATGCACTCTACAAGCACCTAGTAATGCACCCCACACAGCCTTATCAGGTTTAAATGGCATGCTACTTATCACATCCATAGCTTCCTGAAGCAGCCCCTGCCGTCCCAAGATATCCACGAGAGAGGCAAAATGCTCAATCCGTGGCTCAATACCATAGTCATTAATCATGGAACTGAATTGCCTCCTCCCTTCTTCAACTAATCCTGCATGAGCACATGCATTCAAAACCGAAATAAAAGTTATGTAGGTAGGGTGAATTTTAAGCCTCTGCATTAATTTGAAAAGTTCTAGAGCCTCTGAAGCTAAGCCATGAAATGCATAGCCTCCAATCATTGCATTCCAAGTGATCACATCTTTATAAAGTTTCATCTCATTAAATACAATGCATGCATCAGCTATTGCCCCGCATCTTGAGTACATGGTAATGAGGGAATTATTTATGGGCACATCTGGAATAAAAGTCTTTGTGACAAGCTGATGTATCTGTTTACCAAGGTAAAGATCCACCAATCCAGTGCACACACTGAGAACTGAAGATAAAGTGTGTCTATCTGGCCTCTCTCCCTCAAGTTGCATCTGAGAAAAGAGCTGAATAGCACCCTTATAATCTTCATTTTTCTCATAGCCAGCTATTACTGAGTTCCATGAGATCAGGTTTTTGCAGGGCATCCTCTCAAAGAAATCTTTTGCTAGTCTTAAATCACCAATCTGCGCAAGCCCAGATATTATTGAATTCCATGAAAGTGCATCAGGCCTTGGCGTTTCATTGAAAAGCTTCGTAGCTTCTTCCATGTCTGATGCTTGAACATAGCCACTGATCATGGTGTTCCAGGAACAAGTATCTCGCTTAGTCATCCTATCAAAGAGTTCCCTGGCAGAAACAACATCTCCTGCTTTCACATAGCACATCATCATTGAATTCCACGTTACCACATTTCGCCTGAATCTCCTCCTTTCATCCCCATTTCCATCACCTTGAGCATCCAGGATCCCATCAAAAAGGCGCCGAGCTTCTTCCACCATCCCTCTTTGGCCATAACCAGCGATCAAGGTGTTATAAGCTTGCACCAAATCATCCTTCCCATCATTCCCATCCCCAAATTCAAGCAAAATCCTAGCAGCCGCATTCAACTCACCATTCCTAATAAGCCCTGATATTAACACACTAAGAGAAGCCGAATCGCGCTCTGGCATCCTCCTGAAAAAACCAATGGCCGAATCCACATCCCCATTCCACAAAAACCCACCAATGACAGCATTTGAGGACACAACATTCCGCTCAGGCATGGCGTCGAAGAGCTTCAAAGCCTCCTCCATCCTCCCACTCTTGGCATAACCGCTGATGACCGTGTTCCAAGAGACACAATCTCGTTCAGGCATTTCATCAAACAGCTTCCTCCCCTCCTGAAGATACCTGCTCCCGCAGCACGAAAAGTAGCCCGAAATGATGAGGTTCCAAGACACGATGTCCCTCTGCGGAATTTGGTCGAACAGTTGGCGTGCCTTGGCCATCTCTCTCCGATGCACGTAACCGCTCATCATCGAGTTCCAAGTAACGGTGTCTCGGTGATTCATGGAATCGAAGAGTTCCCTCGCTTCGCTTAATCTACCGGTTCGAATCAAATGGGATATCTTCTTGTTTGAGTGATGCGGCAAATGCGGTGCCTCGTTGGTTTGGGCTACAGAAGCTAAGTGGCGGCAACATGGGATGCGAGAGAGTTGGGGCATCTTTCTGCTGGTGAGTTTCATTAGAGCCGCGTACGACGTTGGCATGGTCGAAGACAGCTTGTCGTTGCGCCGATTGCGCTTCGTTTGGCTGCTTCCTTAGCAAGTGAACTACCGCTGTAGTGTCGTGTTTGAACTTTGACGATGTTACTTCAACAATAAAATTGAATATATTCTAAAACAGGGAAAAATGGAACACTTCATATGGATATATGCCAAAGATTGGTGAAGGAGAGGAAGAACCTATGAAAATTTTTCTTGGTTATAAATTGGAGGATTGTAGAAAGGCAGTGGCTGAATTTGTCATATGTGATGAAATGCCATTTACGGTTGTTGAAGGGAGAGGCTTTCGTAATGCCAGTTAGAGCTTAGATTTATAATTTATCAATTGTTTTTAGATGAAAAGAAAAAGCTTAAGGCTTGGTTTATGAAATTATGTGTTCATGTTTGTTTGACAACATATTATTGAACATCAAACCAAAATTTATCCTACTTGATTTTAACAGCACATTTTATTGATGAAAAGTGGAGATTGCAAAAAAAGAATTATCAACTTTTGCTTAGTTGAGAACCACAATGGTGAAATCATTGGAAGAGAAATTGAGAGATGTTTGAGAGAATGGGGAATTGACAATGTTTTGACAATCACAGCAGATAATGCAACCTTAAATGATGGGGCTATTTCATATATTCAAAAGAAATTAGATGCTAGGGGTGGGCTAGTGTGGGGTGGAAAATACTACTAATGAGGTGTTGTGCTCATATCTTGAATTTGATTGTAAATGATGGTCTTAAGGAAAAACTAATCTTCCATTGAAAGCATTAGGAATGTTATTCGATATGTTAAATCATCTCCACAAAGAATCAAAAAATTCAAAGAATGCATTGAGGCTGAAATGATTAAGTCTCAAAGTCTTGTGTGTTTGGATGTTCCAACTTGGTGGAATTCTACCTACATTATGTTAGAACATGCTGAAAAATTTGAAAAGGCATTTGATAGACTTTATGATCAAGAATCAGATTTTAGGAAATGGTTTGGGGAAGGTGAAAATGAAAAAAGGGTTGGTCCACCTACAAGTTTTGATTGGGAACATAATAGGATATTTATTCAATTTTTGAAAATTTTCTATGAGGCTACTTTGTGTTTCTTTGCTTTTTTGCATGTTACTTCAAATAGATGCTTTCATGAAATTGCATCAATACTTTCTGAGTTGATCTCATGGAGTCAAAATCAGTCTCATCTTTTGGGGATTATAGCTTGTTCTATAAGAGCCAAGTATGACAAATATTGGGGAAATATTGAAAAGATTAATCCGCTATTGTTAGTTGTTATTGTCTTGACCCCCGCTACAAAGTTGATTATATCTCTTGGACTTTAGAGAGTATATATGACAAGGAGTTGGCGTCTAGCATGTCCACTTTAGTTAAAGACACCTTAAATTTGTTGTATAACTTTTATTCGAAAGGTGTTTCTGATTATAAGATTAAGGATAATGAAGATGGTGGGGATTCATCTAAGGGAATTGTTTTGAATGAGAGTAAGGGGTCTTTTTGCCTCAGGTGTTTCTGAAAATCGAGTGAACACATGGAACAAAAAAAAAGCGCTAAAACAAATTTGAACAGTGCATCAGACCTTGAGGGGTATTTGGCAAAGGATACTATGGATGACAATGATGATGATGATGATGGAACTTTTAACATATTGAATTGGTGGAAGACAAATTCTTCAAAGTATAGGATCCTTTCTCTCATAGCTCGTGATGTATTGGGTGTTCCCATTTCTACTATTGCATTTGAGTCTTGCTTTAGTACAGGTGGACGTGTACTTGATGTCTATCACAGCTCTTTGTCCCCCAAAATGGCTGAAGCTCTTATTTTCACTCAAAATTGGTTATTCCTTAGTAAAGCTGTAACATCCCGAATTTTTCCCCTTTACAAAGATTTCGCATAATAAATAAAGGTGAGTCAATTATTAAAACTGAAGAATTAAATTATTAAATTTAATTCCTAAAACACTAGTCAAAATAATGATTTCGCGATCCTACAAGATTTTCCCGAGTTTGGGGTGATTTCGGTCATTATCGAAATTTAATTACGACTCAAACGAGTCCTTAAATACATTAATGTGAAAATAAATTAAAGAATTCCCAAATAAAATTAAATAGGTAATAACGAAAATTAGTGGGTCATAACTAGGGTGTTAAACGGGCCGGGCCAAAATTATGCCTATTTTTAGGATCGGGCTCGTTTATGGTCGGTCTGCGGGCCTAAACGGGTCAGCCCGCTAGCTCGTTTATTTTTTTAAAAAAAATTAAAATTTTGGTCTATTTTTTATGATTTAAATACAAAATTGTGAATAAGTATGCGCGATCATTTTTAACTATTTTTTATTGTCTATCTATTAATTAATTAGAAAGAAATAGTTCAAATGGTTGATTGCGATATATTCTCTTTTTTGTTCCTTCAACTATCTTGCTTGAAAGATATCAAATGCTATTTGAAATCGATTCATGAATTAATACAACTTTCATTAATTAAATGACGACATATAACATTAATATGAGTGCTGCTATGTTATTGATCAAAAACACAATTGGAATTCTTTCTCGTAGATTAATCAATAATAAACAAGGTTTAAAAGTATATATTAACTTGTAGGGCGTAAGCACTCATTGAAGGAATAGAATGCAAAATATATCAATATCTATGTCATAGCACTTCAGCTGTATAGCAATATAAATATAATTAAGTAGTTAAGCATAACAAATAGTTAAACATGCTCAATTATAAGTAAACTCTTAAACTCCAAAATAAAATTTAGAGTCTAAAATAAAAATTTTAAAAAATTGATTTTTTTATAAATAAAAAAAATTTACAGGCTCACGGGCTAGCCCGCACGCTTAGTGGGTCAAACCTAAATGAGCTGGACCTAAACAGGCCGGGCCAATTTTTTTTTTCAAATTTTCACGGGCCTATTTTTTTCATGTAAAGTTCATCCATTTAACTGGGGTAAACGGGTTGGGCTCACGGGCTGGGCTCATTTTGACAGCCCTAATCATAACGGTGTGTCTAAAATATTTTTAGGACAGCTAGGTACGAACGATTAAAGACAAAACACGATCAGATCAGGTGACCCTGGTGATCATCCGAAGCCACGCGGACGTCCCCCACCATCAGTAATGATAATATATAATATTACATGTGATGAATTAAAAATATTATAATAATAATAGTTAAAAAACAATGAGGCGGCAATAGCCACCGCCTTAGGTTGTAATATATATATATATATATATATATATATATGGCGCGAAGGCCATTTTCTCCAGCACTCCAGTGCTTTGGGATTATACTGCTAAATATATTTATGTTCTTTTCGTGCGCTATGCGATTATGCTGTTAGGTCCAGGAAAAATAGCAGAATCGCACTAATATTCGTGGGAGCAGTTTCTCACAACTCTTATCATCAGCAATTGTGCTTAAAAAATGGGTAAACCGTCCTAACCACTGTCTATGTGGTTCTAAGATGTTTGATGTTGTTTGTAACATGTTTTGTACTAGATTATGTTAGGTTGAGTTGTTTGATAATATTCTTGATGACTACAAATGATTATGCTTGATTATGGAGATATATGCATGCTTGATGATTTATGAACTAATTGGTAGGAATATGATTGGATTTATGATGAAAAGTGTTTTATGATAAATTAAACTAGCTTAATCTATGCTTTAACGATTTATGCATGCCTATGTTGTTATGGGGAAATAATCTATGTTATGTGATTATGTTTTATGTGATTATGTTGTTTATGGAACAAATGCTTGGATATATGCTATGTTAGGTTTTAGCAAGTGATAGTATGTTTCCTGTGCTTATGAGAACATGATAATGATGATGATAAGTACACTTGTGGTAGCGTCGATAGGGCATGCAGTAGTGGAAACTCCAATGATGAATGATATATGGTTATATATATGTATAATGTTTATGTTAAGGAAGAAATAACATTTGAGGCTATGAAGTTATGGTTATGTAAAAAAAAGAAGGATAAAAACCCATGAACGAACTCTTGACCACAGTAGAGTCAGAGTATTCGACCATAGGAGAGTCGAGGTACTAAGACACCAGGCCACAGTAGAGTCTGAGTGTACTGGGGGTTCTCGGCCACAGAAGAGTCAGGGATACCTTAGAGATGAGCCTAGTCCGAGGAGTTCTCCATACCACAGTAGAGTCGGAGAGTCCCTTGGCCACAGTAGAGTTCATAGAGGTCCAACCACAACAGAGTTTGGAACGCTCTAAGGACGAGGCAAGTCTCACGAAGTTTTATTAGGGTCCGACCACAGTAGAGTCGAGGCTCAAAGAGTAGCAAGTCCGAAGAGTTCTCCAGACCACAGTAGAGTATGCGAGTCCCTTGGCCATAGCAGAGTCCAGGGAGTTTCAGCCACAGCAGAGTTTGAAACGCTCTAAGGACAAGGCGGGGCCTTCCTAACCATAGTAGAGTTGGGATGATCATGACGAGGTACGAATTAGGGTCCCCGTCCACAGAAGAGTCTGGGAGCTACTCCTATCCCTCATGCATAAGAATGAATGATATATATATGAAACAAAGGTGAATGAGGTACATGAGAAATGAATGATGTAGGTACGAATGAGAACTTATTCCCTAAGAGTTAGAATGGAGAACAGTTGACATAGATAAGGAAAGATTAGGTTCCCTCAATCACATAGTAATATAGGTAGCTGCTCAGGACTAGGTTGAATACCAATAACTAGTAGGGACGTAGTATAATTGTGATATCTAGAAACCCCTGAGCGGCGGAATCATAATTGAGAGTAAAACGATTAGTAATGACTAAGGTTTTTCCACTGAGAACGCAAAGTTCTCACACCCGCTCATTTATGGTTCTAGGTAAGCACGACAAGGAAGCCAGCGCAATACGTGGAGAAGCAGACTTGAAGAAGATGATCTGAGGAATAGGATAGCAGGGGCTTGACTAAAAATGTTACGATCAGCCATTAGCTAGCATAGTTCATAATTTGCACTACTATGAGAAAGTGCATATATGTATTAACTATGATACTACTTATGTAAATGATTGTGAATATGTGCTATGAACCACTTGCCTGCTTATTGTTTGATATGATTATGTTAGAGTAATTATCCGTTAAGTATAAAGCTTTAACGTTTGTATTATAAATTTTATCTGACGCATGACTCATATTTTATCTCACGCGTATATAACGGAAAAGTTTCAAAATGGTCCATATTTTCTAAGAAAGAAATATTTTCAAAGATAAAAGTAGGGGCTAAAAGTAATCTCAATCAAAGCAAAAAACAACCTAGTGAGCATCGTTTACAATGTACCCGTAAATAGTTAGGGTGTTTCAAAAGCCACACTTGATGATCAAGATTTTGATCAATTTGATAGCATCGAGAAGATTGTTAATGATTAGTTTATAACATCTTTATTCCTTTCTCTTGGTTAATTTATGTAAAATTTTCACATGATATTGACTAACTTCATATATTTTGCAGATGTTTCTACAAATGCATTTCAAGCACAAGGGACGACTTCACAACAGAAAGTCATTAACATAGATTGATTGCAAATTTATTATAGTTAAACCATGTCTATTTTGTGTCTATTGTTGTTAAACCATATCTACTTCGGTGTGTAAAAATCTATTGTAGTGCACTTATTTTTTTGTTTGTTTATGTTCCACTAAAACTATTTTAGTTTGATGAGAATGCTAATATTATAAATTTTAAGTCATTTTATTGTAGTGTTTAAAATTAATGAGTGTTTAGTTAAAAAATATAATGTTTAGTGTGCAATTTTTTAAACTATTTTTTAATGAATGTTATTTTTTATTTTGAAAATTAAGATAGCTTTAACCCAATCCAAACTCGCATTTTAACTTAACCCAAAGATATTCGGGTCTCTCAAATTTAGGATCGGATCCGAGTCCTCAAAATTGGCTCAATCTAAATATAAAGCCAAGTTCAAATAAAGGCCGACCCAACTCAACCATAAACACCCCTACTTAGACATTCCCACCCCCTAAACAAGAATGCTAAAAACGGAGTTGAGAAATGTACTTGGGGGTTTCTGAGGGAAAATTTAAGTTATAGTTTCTTTTCCTCAATTTTGCTTTCATCACATACAAAGTGAATTCATGCGTTTTGGCATTAGGTGGTTTAACCACGATTATAAACTTCGACCAAAAAACTATCAATTATAGATGAAAGCCAGGTGAAGATGAGAAATGAGATATTCAAATCAATCAAATAGCAATATAAAATTATACTAAAATTAAATCAAACCTAAACACCGAAATAGAAGTATGCAAAACATCCGAAACTAGTTCAATACCATCTCTCGCTCTAAAAAATGAACCATTACTACTTTACTAGGTCTTATTCTGCAAATGAAATTCTGATTAAAAGTGTTCCGAGTGAACTGATAAAGTTAAAACGCAGAGAAAAGTAACAAATCATGCCTTCAACCGACCATAAAACTTCTGCTTCTCTTGTGTGGTCTGGAAGCGGCCATGTCCAAACTTGGATGAGGTGTCGATGAACTTCAATTTGATATCTTCAAGAGCCACACGAGATGTCTGCTTGAGCAGTGACTGACGAAGAGTGAGAACCCGCTTCTTAGGTCCAACACAGCATCCCTTGACCATTATATAATCATTCTTGACCACACCATAATGAGGAAATCCGCCCATTGGGGTAATGTCCTTCTCAGTCCTGTCGTAAGCACAAGTTAAATGAAAATGAGATAAACATGAGAAGAGATTATTTAAGTACAGTTGAATATGAAAGAAAAGAATTGCAACAAATAAAAACTCTCAAAAACAGTTTTGCCCGCAACAAGGAATAACTTGGAATTTCCTGTACATTCCAATATCCACATATGCTAATGACATCTCAACATTAGTTAACTTGTTTTACGATGAAAAACACACAGGACAGGTAAAGAGCTGTACCAAAAATTGTGCTATACCTGTCAAAATCAGTGATGGCTGCATGTGACTCTTGACCTGACTTGCCAACCTTGTAGACCTTTTTGTTCAACTCTGTCCGGTGATGATATCCATTCTGACCAGCCCTGGCAACTGTAAAAGAAACTCGAGCAGGGTGCCAAGCACCAATACAAGCAACCTTCCTTAGACCCCTGTGTGTCTTGCGTGGAAGGCGGGTGACACCCCATCGAGTAACAACACCTTCGTAACCTTTACCCTTGGTCACACCAATTACGTCTATCATCTCATCTTTCTGGAAAACAGCATCCACTGGGATTTGCTTCTCAAAGAAGCCATACGCATAGTCCACCTTCTGTGCTACTGTTCCACCATTAACTTGGATCTCCATCAAATGTGCCTTCTTCTGTTTTAGACCCTTCAGTTTCCTTATCTTTAGTAAACAAACAAAACCCATCACATTACAACATTGAAAGCCGTTTTCTAAACATTTAACATAAACGAAAACTGACATGACAAAAACATTGTAAGCATAATATAATTGAATGCATGAAATATACATTACATTAAAAATACATAAGAATTCAATAACATGAAAAGCAAACTGCTTTGGAAGGATGAGTTACTAAGTGGCACACAGGAACCTGCCTCACTAAGCCCCACTCAGTCTCCCTGGACAGCAAGACCCAACAATGATAATAGTGAAAGTATCACACTAATACCTATTAAGATTCTTCTTAAGAGATATGAGCATATCCTCACCTGAGTGTGAGCCAGAATACGAATGACAGATGCATATTTTTTCAACTTCTCAAGTTGAGTTTCAATATCTTTCTTCCCATCCTCAGTTTCATATTTTTTTGAATACTTGGTAAAAGCCTTCTTTTTGGATTTGCACCAATTCTTGTAGAATCGCCTCTTCACTTCTTCACTTAGATGCTGAGCCCAAACAGTATTCAGTGTGCGAAGACCACGAGGAGTCTTCACATATCCAACCACTCCAACAACCACCAATGGAGGAGTCTCAATAATAGTGACAGCCTCACATGTCTCTTTCTTATGAAGCTCTGTAACATATAATGTTCTCAGGAACAAAGCAAACATGGGCACATAAAGCATGGCAGGCAAATGATTAAGACCCCAAAAAAATGATCATATGATAGTAGTAAGAATGCTAACATTGAAGTTATAAAAAGGCATCCCCATTATTGAACATGAACTATTAGATGATTAAAATTGAAGTTATATTCACATATAATCAAGAAAGAACACTTACATATTGATCCCTATCACTGTTTATAATCCATAAAAAATGTTAACTTACAACAATTGTTTGTTATCTTCACGTTAAAAATATAGAAGATTGAAAAGAAAACTATTGCTAAAAAGAAACGATGCCATTGACACACACAAAGGAAAAAAAAAAAAACACCAGAGCTAGCTCAGGTAAAGAACTCAGTATCAAAATAATCAAAGTAATCCATATAATAAAGGAAGACATTCAACAGCATATATATTAAATAATAAATCCTGTCTTTTCAATTCTATCAATAACACATCAATGAATATTCTTCCCATCCAACTATCAGGACAATAACCAAAAATCACACTTACTTGACCCAGGTTTCTCAACCTCTCTTACAATGTGGGTCATCCCAGCCTTGTAGCCAACAAAAGCAGTCAATCTGCATGGTTTACTAGGATCATCTCTTGGGAAAGCCTTCACTGTAGTGGCAAAATAGAAGAGATGCTAAGACAATTAAAAACAATATACAAATACCAACAATCAACACTTATCAAAACAGGGTAGGAATCACATAGTATCAGTAAGGATTTGAAAAATAAAAAACTGCAACATACTTCAAAGATGTGCAATACATTGGCAGAGAAATTAAAAAACACCTACTCGTGCAAAAAATATGACAACATGCCATTTTCGGATTGCAAATGTATCAGTTCATAAAAATAAAAGCAATAAAAGCGTAGCACCAGAGAGACAAGACTTGATATTCACAGAGGTGTGTCCCCTTAGCTTGAGAGGAAATAGATGAGGAAGCATCACAGTCTTAACATGAGCTTACATCACTGATAGATTTTCCTGTTTGTGATCAAGATATTTGACGAGGTACAATTTCTTTGAAAGTTGAACCCACAAAGATTCATACCTTGGGCAAGATGTAGCAAATGACCTAAGCACACAGTGCTGCAACACTTAAAATGTACCCAATTCCACTGATTTCTTAAATAAATAAATTTAATGCTCAGAAAAATCTAATTTATTACGGAGGAATATAAGATATATTGTACCTGTGACAAAAAAAATTACAAAATTGACTAGCAGGCATGAATTACAGGTACTTGTCACAAAAGGGATGCAATTATAATTATAATTAAAATACAAAAACTCATACTAACAGCAATATGAATTCTCATTGTTAAAGTAGAAAATACAGCACAATACTAAGGATCTGCAAAAGAAAAACAAAGCTGGTGAATTTAATATCCACGGACAGGAATATACCAGGAAAAATAACAGTACAGAACCCAATCCAATAAATATATATCTTGATCTTTCAAAATCAAATTCTACACCAACTAAAGGTGGGAATCTAAGTAATACATAAGAAATGAAGTTCGTTTTTGAGACTGATATTAAGGGGCATGTATAGTCAGTAAAAGCATAACATTTTAACAAAAATAAAGCATAAGCTATTAGAATATATAGTTTAAGTATTGATAATTGTAATAGTTAGGATTAGCTAATGGTTTAGCTAACTAGTTAGTGGTTATGAGGAGCCTATATATAGGCTTGCTCTACTTGTAGTTACACAACTTTTCTCATTATCTCAATTTCATTTTGCATATTCAATTTCTATTCTCCCTTTTCTCTCCTGGTACCATGGATTTCAACATGGTATCAGAGCCAGGGCCAATCCTGATATAAAGCTGGACACTTTGCTGAAATAATTAAAGCTTTTATAATGCAAGTGCATAAAATAAATGTAAATACAATACATCGTTGCAATTTTGTGTTGTGTGCTATAAAACCATAAATCCTCATTGCTAGAAAACCAAGTACAAATTTATAATAAATTAGAATATAAAGTGCCAAGGGTGCACTGGAGACGTTGCCTAACATTTGATAGGAGAAAAACAGAGTACATCTACACATTGCAATACAATAATCGTTATCACCAATTCCAGCCAATGATGATGAAATGCTTCCAAACCAAAGGCCTATGGCAATGTCAATGCCAATTCTCTGGCTCATTTGTATTCCTTCCCAAAACCCAATTCACTGGATTTTGGCTAGAAGAGCCGTTTCAAAGACTCCAGCCTTGATTAATTAATCAGTTCTCTCTGGAAGCAATTTCACTCATCACTATGAAACAGTGATACCATGATTACGCACCAACAAATGCATAGGTCGTAACCGTTTAACTCTAAAGGAGAAAAAAAAAAAAGCAATAATAACCAACAAAATCCGTTCAAAACTGAAAATTATCTTCCATCTCATATACCCTTTCTAAAAACCCTTCTAAACAAATTGGTCACAAGTAAATTCTAGTAACAATGCAACAAAGCAAGAAGTTTGGATCACCTTTTCCGCTATGACGAGCAGCACGCTTCCTTGGGAGAAATCCAAGCGAACCGTGTCTCGGGTGCTCGAACTTCCTGTGAGACATCTCTTCCTGCTTCAACCAAAAAAGAACCCTTAAATTGATAACACAGATCTAACATGGCATACTCATCAATAATCAAGCACGTTATTAACAAATCCATCAAATTCACCTAACAAAAGACGCTACAAATCGTAGAATCCACAACAGTAATTAAGATCAACCGAATCAAAATAGAGACTGATAACACGATTTAAGAATAATTGAGAACAATAAAAAAGAAATGGAAAAGAGAAATAACAGAGATTGATAACACGCCTGCTGCTGCGCGAGAACGATAAGGAGAACAAGATTCCGAATTGAAAGTGCAGCTGCGTTCTCAGCTCAATTGCTGAGGGTTCAGAGCGGAGCTACTGCCTTATAAATAGTGGGCGTCAGCTGCGCACTTCGCTCTGTTGCCAGTTCAAACCCTAAACAAAAACGAAAGGGATTCGGATCCCTAAAATTTTTGTCTCTGGGTTGACAGGTCCAACTAACAGGCCCATAATTCCATTGAAGTCAAACCATATATGAAATTCAGCTTATGAATTTTTAAATGAAAAAATTATACCGTGACCCTGAAAATGAGTGAGATATTTCTTTTAATCCTAACATTTTAAATTTATTTGTTTGATCCTAAAAAAATTTATTTAATTCTATATTAATAATTTGTTATAATGTTTGATGTCAAAATAATTAATATAAATTAAATTGTTGTAGAAATCTATACCTGATGTCGTTTTTTTAAAGAACTTTTAAATATTAGGTTATTTAAGTGTATAGACCAACATTCTTCATTTATCTTATTTGGCATTATCGTATTACATAATAAAAAAAGGTTTAGGTGTTATTTATTAAGTCGTATAAGGCTTAATAATTTTAACTAATATTATAAAATTAATTTTTATCATATATTTAGTGTAACATAAAATAGTATTATGTCATACAATTTTATCTAATTTTATCCTATAATTATTGTATTAAGTTATCAGACTTAAGGAAGCCTGATAACATCGTATAATATTATTTTTTTATCTAATTACAAATTAACCTTCCATGTTCATCTCCTTTTTTTCATCCAGTTTCAACATATAACTCATCAATCGTCCACCACCATCATAGACCACCGTTGTTGCTCCTGTCAGAACAATGACATGAAGCTTTACTTGGTAAGAACATATTTGCAGCCATCACTCAAGCAAAAAATTTCTCTTCTCCAAAAATCACTTCCGAATTTCAATCAGACCATTTTCTCGAAACCTTGGAATTGAGGAATGACTCATAAAAGAATATATCTATCATCCACCCTCTCATAGTTTTGATCCCTATAAACGAACATAATCTCCCTCTGTTAAAGAGGTCCATTTTCGCCAATCTCATTGATTTAGCCAATGCACATTTCAAAGCTTTGTCTTCTCAGATTTCCAACTAAATTGTTCTCTTTTTAGTTTCCCCAAGTTTCTATTTTTTTCTATCTTTTTGCATATTTAATTTTTTTAATTAATGGGTCTATTTTGTTGTTGGTGGTGTTGCTGTTGTGATTTTAGTTTTTACGGTTGAAATTAATGTGTTTGGGATTTTAGTGATGGGATAGAGATGGTAGGGGTGGGGGTGGGGGTGATGTTTGTGATCGATGAGGGTGGTGAGATGGGGATAAGATGGGATTTATTACATAAATATGGCTCCCAAATGTTTTATTTCCCATCATATCAGACATTTTTTTTTAATTTTTTAAAAGGTCTGAATTCGCCACGGGGGTAGTAAATTCAGAGTTTTTGTTTTTTTTTTAAATGCCTGAATTCGTCACAGGGTGTGACGAATTCAGACTCCGGCCCATACAATTGTAATTTTGTGTTTCAAGCCATATTTTGGTATATAACTTATACCATACCCATAAAAATGCAAAGAGGCCGATAAGATGAGGGTAACGAAGAAGAAAGGGTAAAACAAAAAATAGATTAATTAGTTAATGGAAAAAATATGGTAGAATAATCATTTTAAGTATTTTTAAAATTTAAATATAATAAAATTATATAATTGTATGTAACACACTAAATATATGATAGTATATAAAGTTATACAATATATTTCTTATATTATATTATTAAACTTTATGTTATCATGTCTAATACTATCACGTATTATGTTATACAATGCACCAAATGAGCCCTTATATGCTTATTTTCTGCTCAATCGAATTTCGTGAAATTGTGTGCTTTTCTAAGATGGCCGTAGAGTTGCATTGATCACCACATAAAGGCACTCGATAAAGAAATGCTCCACCGTTTTCTGTTCATGAGCACATGAGTAACACTTGCACTCAATTTTTTTGGTTATTATATAAAAATAGTGTCTGAAAGTAATTTATATTAAATAACAATAAGACAAAAATAAAAGATAATTTTTAATTAAAAATAATAATATGATAATTAATCTCTATTAATTAAAAAAGCATAATTTGTTTCACCATTAATTTTAAAGCGAATTTTTTTGAGTAAACTATTTTTACTAAATCCTACTAAATGATTTTTAATTCAAATTTAAAATTTCACTAAACTTATTCTATTTAACCTTAATAAATATTTTTTAATTTAAAACTAACATTTTCTTACTGTTTAACATTTAAAAGTATAAAAAATTAAATTAAATAATTTATATAAAAAATAATATCAACAAATTTAAAATAACTTATATGCATATCACAACTGTTAAACTGGTATAAATAAAAATTTAAGAAAATAATGAGTTTTACATGGAATAAAGATTGAAAGTCTTTGAACCAAACACAAATAATTTATTTGTAAGTACAAAAGTTCCGTATTCCATATCAATTGGGTATCCTAGTATCAATGCATCATAGACTCCTACCACAATAGAATGCTACCCTTGCTCTTATTGTAACACATTACATGTTACCTATTTGATAGAAATCTAACTCTGTGTTGGACAATCGTTCAAAGGTCTACATCATATATTAACCTATATCTAGTATTGTTGGGTTTATGCTGCATATCAACTTATCAAGTATTCTTCTATTTTAATGCAAGTCGGTTCAAAACCACTCTTTGTAGTTGGTTGATGTAATAAAAAACTTACCACAGACAAACATCCACAAGATCCCCATATTAATCTATGTGGCTAGGATTTGCATATACTTTGAATACATGAATGCAAAAATCCAATACTTTTTCATGGCCCATGTTTAAAGGAAATTAAATATTTTCTCTGCTTGGAAAGATCAAGCATATCAATCAAAACTGTTGATTCAGATACTGTCCTGGCTTTTTCAGACAGAAGTTTTTTGAATTTTTTTATAGGGTTTGATAAATGAAGAAATTACGCTGCTGAAAGGAAAAAGTGAGTATGACAATTGATGATCTGAGAATTTATGACACTCATTTGAAAGGTGCACTGTGCAGAACTCCAATTCTTCATGTTTTCCTTGTAACTATTAACAAAATATCTGCATAGCTAAGCCTTGTCTTGTATATTTCAGAACACTCTTCAAAGTGGCATGCTTGTTATTTAGCGTTATATTTGCTCTTTAAAGTCTCTCAATATATATTTCCATCTCTTAAATTGACAAGATTATCGTTTTGCATCTTGTTGATTGATTGATTATTCATGTAGTTCTTTAACAACTTCTTGTATTACTATCGATGATCATGAGAATCTACCCGCAATATTGTGATATTATACCGTTCCCTATTGTTATCAAGTATTGCCAATCTGAACTTTTCCCTTTCCCACACACCTTGGATGGCATGTTTTTGGTGGCTAGTTGATGTTTAAACCAAGACTGATAGTGACAATTTTACTTGTAATGAACAATGTTTTATCTTATATAATTGCATCTTCCAATAGTGCCGTCTAGTTATGGTTGACAATTGAAAGATCCATATTCCGAAATGAATGATTCTATCAACCCCCTCTAATATTGTTAGTGACAAATTTAGCTGTGGAGTGTGGAACCCTGCCTCTCCAATGCTTGCATGAAGAAGCAACCAAAAGACAACCATCAACATATAAATGCAAGGAAATACAAGGAGAGTAGTATCAAAAATGTGCATCCCCAAGGGAAAGCTGTGACCATACTTTGCCAGCACATCTGCAACAGTGTTACCTTCTCTGAGAATGTGGGCACAAGTAAAGTTCTGAATCTCATTCTAAGCCTCAATCTCATCCAAGAGAGACCTCCCATGGTGATTATCAAGGCCACCTTCGTTTAATCAGACTCTACTTTGACATTGGAGACATCGACTTGGATGGCATGACGAATACCCATAGTTCAGCGAGCAAGAACCCAAATAAATTACAAGTGAAAGCAGTGAAATATTGCCCATTGTTGTCGCGAATAACCCCCGCACGACGCTGCAATGGAGGAACCAAGAAGAGAGCCATCTAAACTGAGCTTACACCAATTCGGGGGGGAGGAGGGTGATGTGCTTGTAATTCTTGTGGATACTCATAGGGGAAGCAATCACAATCTAACAACCAACCATAGAAAACTGCAGAAGCATTGAAGACCATTTAGTCTCCAAATTAATCTAAACAATTGAGATAGACCTTCATGATTATTTGCAATGATATTGTAACCAATTTTCACTGTATAACTTCCATCACCTGTATGAATCCAAGATACCACCACGCAGAAGGAGGCATGAGACCCAAAGTATTGCAAATATGAGGAGGGAGGAACTTGGTCAGCTTATTAGAATCCGACTCCCTATACAGAGTCAGGAAATCATAGAGACAAGTCTCTTTGTCCGATAAAGAGAGAGGAGAGGTAGCATGGTCCTTTGAAACTCCTATATTATGAACCAAACGATGCTCCTAGAATTTGATAACATTGTCATTCGCAACTCTCTAGATTAATTTCTCATGAAAAACTCCCCAATTATCACAAACTCCTTTCCAAAGATTCGAAGACAAGGCACAACGTTGAACTGAAGGAATAATATCATTACCACATTTGTATTTAGATCTAAGAACCTGAGACCAGAGACTCTCCCTATTGGTAATGAGACCCCATCCAACTTTCGTTAAGAAAATAGAGTTCATCATACGAGCATAATGTGGCCCTAAGCCACCAGAGCATTTCGGAGTACACATCGTTCGCCAATTAACAAGATGGACTCACCTCTTTTGATCAGTGTCTCCCTACAAAAATTGGTCATCACAAATACCTAGTGGGATGCGAGCAATTTGCATTGTGTAGGTAGGGAGCGAAGAGATAACGTAATCAACCAACGTCAGTCAGTCAGCAAGAGAAAATGAAGAAGCTTTCTAGTTACTTAGACAATTAGAAGCTTTCTTTCTAATAGACTTGTAAGTTGATTTATTAACCCACTTGTGAAGGAAGGGAACCCCCAAATATTTTCCCAAGCCAGCAGTCCTACCAAATCCAAGCCATTGGCTGATATCTTCTCGAATAGCATTATGGACATTCTTTGAGGAAAAAAATCATTGTATTCTCATTATTGACTTTCTGACCCGAATTGGCACAGAAGCTATCCAAACGCTGCTTAATGAAATTAACTTGCTACATGGACGCTTCCACAGAGAGGATCAAGTCATCTGCAAAGCAGAAATGAGATAAAAGCGGACCATTACAGTTAAGTTGAATATGCTTCCAAAACACATGATCCCCTGCAGCATTAATAAGGTAGGACAATCTCTCAATACAAAGAACAAAAGTGTAGGGGGATAAAGGATCACCATGGAAAATGCCTCGTGAAGGATTAAAAGGGTCAAGAGCTTCCCTGTTCCAAAGCATTTTCATAGAAAGGGTGGTAATACACTGCCAAACCAGGCCAATAAACTTCTCCGGTAACCCTATATCCTCCATAGTGTCCTTGATTTGATAAAGGACCATTTAATGCGATCATAGGCCTTCTCAAGATTAGTTTTTATAGTCATCCAGCTTTTTTTTTCACTATTTGCTTTTCCATCACTTGTATCACCTCTTGAGTAATAATAATATTATTAGAGCTATGTCTTCCAGCCACAAAGCTACATTAAGTTGGGTACACCAATTTAGTCATGTAATTCCGGAGCCTATTAGCCAAAATCTTAGTCATAATTTTATAGGAGACATTGTACAGACTAATCAGACGAAGTTGTCTGATATTAATAGGAGGCCCAACTTTGGGGATCGAAGTACTGAGGGTATCATTAATTTCAACCACTTGATTCGGCTAGAAGAAAATCTTTAAATCTTTAACAAGCTTACACATGTCATGACCCACACGCTCCCGTTGACTATGATAAAAGATTAGCTTGGAAAACATCGCTCCAAGAGGATTTCAATCCACTCATATCAAAGAGTGCCTTCTTAACTTCAGTATCTTGGACTTCATAACCTAGAATATAAATCTCAGAGTTACTCAAGGAAGGTTGGGATACTCTTCAGTGTAGAGAGGTTTGAAAAAATTGTTAGCCATATTTTCAAGGATATTAGGATTGTAGTACCATGAAGAGACTCGATACGATTTCTTTTCCTCTTTAAGATTGTAGTACCATGAAAATAGCAAGTGTTTTTATATCCCTCTAAAAGCCACTTGCATATAGATTTCTGGTACCATGGGATTTCCTCTTAATGGAGGACACCCTCATAGTCTTGCCAATGTCGTTGTTGGAGATCTTCGAGAAAGCTGTTAGGATCGTCCCCCCAGATTTCTAGCAATGCCATTCAAACGGCAAAGAAGCTTATTCTTACTTTCAAAAATATCACCAAACACATTCCTATTCAAATTAATGAGAGAATAACGCACCTCTTGGATATTAAGAGACCATTCCCTATTGTAGATCCATAGATTATAAATAAGCTCATGAATCTCCGAGTGAGTAAGCCAAGCAGCAAGTAACCTGAAGGGTCTTCTTCTTCTATTAGTAACTACTCTTGGCTCAAGCTTCAGCAAAAGATAACGGGGCTCTATCAATTATCTCAAACAGTGATCCCCTTTTCCAAGTGAACGACCCACCAATTAGTAATAATGCCTGTAATTTTATGACAATTTTCTTTTTTAAGTTGATTTTACCCCCAACAAGCTGCCACGCTACAAAAGGGTTGAACTTGTGTTTGAATATCAACACTGACCACAACAGGACATGTACTAAGGAAATGGTAATTATTGAACAATTTACTTGAATTGGAGCCTTTTTCTTTTCCTTACTTGATAATGCATTAGTGATAATTTTATACATCAGACTATCTGAAGGGGAAGGTATTCCATGGTTAAATGAAACAGTATAAACAGTGCCCCTCCAAAACCATATTCCTCTCTCCATTAGACTATTGCCATAAAATTAGAAAGAACAATGTTATCTGATAAGTGCCAAATTTACGCAATTTTAACTATTGAAAAGGCACATGTCTGCTTAAGTTTAATGAATTATCTGATTAAATTCCCCACTTTTTTAGGATTTATAATATTCTAGAGATGGATGCAAGATAAAAGATCAAAGAGAAATCCCACAGAGAAAGGAAACAAAGAGCAAAATGGACAAAAGAAGCAGAAAAGCAAAGGCAGATGCGTCACCGCTCAGTGGTGACAACTAGCCGCTCAGCGGCTTGCACGCAGAAACCGCTCAGCGGAAGGGACCGAACCGTTCAGCGGACCTTGCTTCAAGGTGAAGAAACTTAGCCGCGAAGGAAGCTCTGCAGCCGCACCTGCAGCCGCAATGCCGCCTTGCTCTGACACCGCTCAGCGCACCGCACGCCGCTCAGCGGCTCTGACAGATAATGTCAGAGCAGAGCCACCATTCGGAGGAAACGTGGGGGTGAAGAAACCTTAAACCGCTGAGCGGTACCCTCAGACCGCTCAGCGGTGACTCCCCAAACTCGGCCTATAAATAGAGGTCGAGGTTCACAACATAGAGGCATGAATTAGAGAATCAGAACTCTTTTCTCTCATTGGCATTTCAATTTCAAATCCTAAGTTAGTTTAGCAACAAAGAGGAGGCTAGTGAAGGAGCCGGGAGAATCAAGGAAGCACGGCGGACGTCGTCATGATAGCGTGAGAACGTGTCATGGTAAGCGTCCATCACCTTGCCTCCGAGATACTCTTATAAGATGGATTTATAATCCTCTTGTTGTTGGGATTTTGATGATTGTTATAGACTGATTGTATCCATGTACTTTTACATTAATGAATCTATCATTTTCTATGATTTGCATGAATCGATTTTACACTTAATGCTTGTTTTAGCTTAGCTACCTAAAGCATGGTTTCAAACTGCATGGTTGCGCGTGAGAACGACATCATAAGTTGGAACTAAATCAATTCATCTAATAAACCTAATTGCTAGAGATAGCGTTAGGGATATTAGTCGCTTTTAACATCTAAAATAATGCTAGTGTACTTTGTTAAGCTTGTGTGCGAGAGTGACAGCATAACAAGGAAACCTGTGATCTTTTCATGCGCGAGAGCGATGAACAAGTTAAGAACTGATGGCGAGGAATCAAAGAAATGATAGTTCTGATGTTTAAGTTATGAATGCATGAAACTATAATAGGATTCAAATCCCAACAAGCTTCCTGATCTGTCTCTGATTTGTTGCCTATTTATCTTTTCTGCTATTTATTTACTTATCTAAATATCAAATCACAAATCCTTTACTTCATTGCTTAATTAACAAACTCAAGAACGGTATTTTTGCAACTCTCTGTGGATACGATCATACCCGACTGTACTGCAATTGGATTCCCTGTGAATCTGAAAGCTGTAAAGAAGGATGTATTATTTTGAAGACGAGAGTAAAAATGCTTTCAACATTATCATAACTTATTTTAGTAAGATACACCTTAAATTATTTTGAAGTATGATGTTAAGAAGGAAGAGGGAAAAGAGAGAAGAAACATAGAGAAAAGTCACAGAAAGAACAGAGAGAACAGGGGAGGAAGAAGAGAAGTATAGAGGTAGGATTTATTATCAATTGCATGCCTTCTCTTCCTTACACAATCAGCTTATATAGCTGATTTATTCTCCTTCTAACTGCCTATTTGGCAGTTACAACTACTAAACTAACTTTACAACGAACTCTTCTCCTACTATGCTATCTTATGCGTATCAAATCCCCCCCTTAAGAATTTCGTTGCCCTCAAGGAATCGCTATACAATCAAAAGCAGGGATATAGCCAACACATGGCGCGCAAGGGAAATTTAAGACTTTGTTGATCAGTATGGATAGTAAAGGGCTGAATTGAGAGGTATTGGTGCCATTTAGAGACAGCATGTACCAAGGCCAACAACTCCCTGTCATACACTGATAGCAACCGATTCCTAGGTGATAAGATTTTGCTAATGAAAGCAACAGGGTGCTGATCCTGCATCAGCACAACACCTATTCCTGGGTCATGTATTCCTCTAAACGGGGGCAATTGTTTTGGCTCCTCAAATATGTCCTTAAACTCCTCCAGTAATGCAGCCTTTTGCTTTTCAGCTTGCATAACCTCTTCTTCTTCAGCCACCACCGAACAACAGATCATGTCCTCAAAGCAAGGTAAAATATGCAACATAAAGCAATATTTGTCTTCTAGCATCATGTGAACTTGGTAGCATCCACCAATTTATTAGCTGCACTTTTAATGGCCGTCAATTGCACTCTTTTGTCCCCCATGGTGAATTCCATTACCAAATTCTTAAAATCCCAAGCTATGGTGCCCCATTGCTTAAGCCACTGCATTCCCAAAATGAGATCACAGCTACTCAAAGGAATAGTAATGGCCGAGTGACAAAATCATACCCCTGCATCCTCCACTGAATATGTTTACAGCAGCCAGCCCCGTGGATTACTCCCCCATCAGGGACCGTAATCTGGACAGGTGCCATAGGCTGTATTTGCCCCACTCCCTCACGGCAAAGCTTCTCACTTACAAAATTGTGAGTACTCCCCGTATCAATCAGCACAAAAATCTTCTTCCTACCAATCCATCCTACTAATCTCATCATAGGATATGTGGAATCACCATGAATGGCATTCAGAGAAATAGTGGGACTTACCTCGGTATCCCCCTCTAGCGGTTCACTGAAGCTGCTCTCCCTTTCCATGGCCTTGAACTGGTCCTCATCATCCCCTACTTCCATGAAAAAAACCTGAAGCTTCTTCCTCTGGGGGCAGTCATGGCTAGGGCGTATTTCTCATGGAAGAAAAAACATAGACTTCTTGCCCTATGTTCATCCATTTCCTTGGGAGATAGTTTCTTTTGGAATGTGTACTTCGGCTTGCCCAAGATACCCTTCTGTTCTTCTTACACGTTCTTCCTATCACCCTTATCAAACCGTTTCTCAATAACAGGTTGAATGCTCTTCTTTTCTTGCCAACCCCCCAAATTGCCTCTAAAACTGTTACCTCTCGGCCTCTGGAGCAATGCTAAGCTCCTTTCTTGCAGCTTGGCAATTCTTGTGGCTTCTAACAAGGTTCTTGGTGCAAAAAGCTTGACACCATTGCTGAGTTCCGCACTCAGCCCTCTAATGAAACATTGCAACTTCTGTTGCTTTGTTAAACCGGTGCGACAAACTAGCTTGTCGAACATTTCTTGATATTCCTCAAGGCTGCCATGTTGCACAAGCCGTTTGAGTTCTTCCATGGGACTATCAAATTCAGCGCCAAACCTGACTTGGATGGCTTTCGCGAACTCGCGCCATGTGAGTTGGCCCTCGCACCCTTGTTCCAGGTTCTGGAACCACCGAAAAGAGCCTTCGTCGAGCGCGATGCTGGCAATTGTGACATTTTCCCCTTTCGGCGTCCCGTCAAGAGCGAAGAAACGCTCGCATTTCGCGACCCAGAGCCCTACGTCGTCGCGAAAAAAATTGGGGAATTCTCGTCGTGTCAACCGCGTCGGAACACGGTATTCTCCCTCGTTGCCGCCGTGCGATTCCGAGCTCTGCCAGCTGTAACCCAAGACCTCTCAGGGTTTCTTGAATGTTGTCGTACTGCAGCTCAAAGCGTTGTTCCAGTGCGCGCAACTGTGGATCAATAGCGGCCATGATTCGCTCCTCCGTCTCGCGCATCGCCGTCTGGAGACGCGTCGCTTCCGCCATGGATTGATAGCTCTGATACCAATGTTAAGAAGGAAGAGGGAAAAGAGAGAAGAAACAGAGAGAACGGGGGAGGAAGAAAAGAAGTATAGAGGTAAGATTTATTATCGATTGCATGCCTTCTCTTCCTTACACAATCAACTTATATAGCTGATTTATTCTCCTTCTAACTGCCTATTTGGCAGTTACAACTACTAAACTAACTTTACAACGAACTATCCTCCTACCATGCTATCTTATGCATATCATGTGAACCTCGTTAAAATCTTATCTAATAATAAATGGATGAATATGTATTGACACAATATTCCTTGTTAAATTAAATATCAATAACATAACTCAAACAGAAAGCGAAAGGGTATAATCCACTTCGTTGCTATTAAATGCGCAACTAGAGTGTTGTTCTCATTTGAAACCTAAATAGTGTTAAGAGTATATCTAATGAGGTTCTCCTAAGACTCCCTGTTTTAACCTCACCCTTGCTACATTCATTAACATCACATCATTTAAATGTCATAAAAAGTAAGAATATTTTAAAAGTGTCCATCTTTTTTTTAATGGAATAAACCAACTTTTACCTCAACTATGATTTCACCTTAAATAGATTTGTCATTTATCATGTATTTTTAGAAAAATAAATGAATGAAAAAGATTTTCACATGACACGTGTCATATAATTATTAAGAAAAGAATAAGTGAGATAAATCTCTTTTTAAAACCACCTGACCATTTTTTTTCTTTACCTTATGAAAGTGAGACTAGACGCTATAGTTGCATACTTTAATGGTGTGGAAAAAAAAATAGAAGTGAAATTTGGAATGATAGGAATGAGCTATTGGAGCTGCTCTTATATCATAGACATGGCAGTCATAAACTATATACTCCTGTCTTATTCTCTTTTGGCATGTGAAATCCGATTAGTTGCAGCGATCATAACTTGCATATCAATTGAATTGCTACGGCAAATTAGCAAAGCACAAAAAAGTTTTTATCTAATCATCACCCTCTCTCAATTGTTCAAAACTCAAAATTGAGATCCTCCGAAACCAACCCCCCAATAACGTCCTAGAATCTTCTATTATTACCCGAAGAAGAAGAAGAAAAAATGGTAACAAAAATTATAGCCAAATCAATTTTCAAAATCAGAACTCACATCACCGTTCCTCAATCACCTAATAACCTATATCATCATCCGTGATTCTGTAGTCGGAATCTTGTTTAATTTTTCGCCAACATGTGAACATTAAAAATAATTAAAAGACCAAGCTATTATACAGAGCAAATTGAAACTTGTCCCCACTTATATCTACAAAAATCTCTAGAAGTTTCCAACCAAAAAAAAAAAAAAAAAACAAAGCAGTGAAATTAAGATTATATACATACAAGTTAGCTTATAACACAAGTCAAGATAAGATGTTAAACGTTATCCATCACTTTCTGCTCTTAATCTTCTTCTTAGCTTTAACCGCGGTCACAGGAACCGTAGCGTTATACAAATCTCCAATAAAACGGTACCTCTTGTGATTATTCCTTCTGATCGGGAAGCTTTCATCATCAGCCAACGCATCCTCTTCTGCCACAGTGGCTACAACGGATGACACGTCAGCAGCAGCAGTATCGGCCTTGATGCTGATGCTGTGCTCCTGATCAGCAGCGTTCCCTTGGACGACGCTGTAGCTGCAACTGTTGTTGCTGCTGCTGCTGCGAGGAGCCTCTTGTCCTTGTTCGGAATAATCCCCGCTGCTGCTGAGCTGTATGAGTTGTTTTGCAGCTTCGATCTCCGATTTGGAGAAGGCGAGGGGCTTCTTGGCGCGCTTGCTTTCGCATGCAGAAATTGGCGTCTCCTCCATGTGTGTGTTGAGAGAGAGAGAGAGAGAGAGAGAGAGAGAAAGGTGGGTTTACAAATGAATAGTGTGGAGTTAGTGCGGAGAGAGAGAGAGATATCATCGTTCTTATACTGTTCAGAACAGTAAGTCGGTTTCTGTGGATATTTTTACTTTCTTATTCATTTTTTTATTATATATTTTTCTTCTTGTGATACCATTTTTTTTTTGGGAATTGTTTATTCTTTTGCTTTATTTGTATTCTTATTTTGAAGGCGGATTAAAGTTTCCCGTTGAAAATTTTGACACAGTATAATGATCATTATATTGTAATAATTTATAATTTATAAGTTATTTAGCCCATGGTTTTCCTATATAAAATTATAGAAAAATGATATTTATAAAAAAAATAACAGGACGTTATATATGGTAAAAAAATTGAGAGAGAGAAAAAGTTAAAAAGATAAATAAGTATTAAGTCTTATGTATTTTATGTGTGTAGTGTTGATGTGATTGAGACGATAAGGTTAATAATAAAACACGTCATAATTATAAAGGCAAATGCTAACTTCTTGTTTTAGTGTTGGGTTCCAGGTACCCTTCAACAAGTTATCTAACCATTCCGTACTATGACAAGGATTGAGGAATTTATTTTTTTTTTGTTACATGAGAAAAATTCTTTTATCGTGTAACAAGAAAATTAAACTATTGGATGTATATTATTGATTTTTTTAAATTCTTTTTAAAGTAAAAAGTAATGGACAAAAACAATATCAATGATATACATTTTACGTAAAAAAAGAATTTTTTTTAATGTTAAGATTATGTTTTATCTTTCACCATATATTAAAAATATAAAATTAATATATGATATAAACAATTAAAATATCAATAGTAAAAGATTTACATGTGAAAAAATGACACGGAAAAAAATCCATTATGGTAAAAAAAAATATGGTTTAATATTTTTTGCGAAAATAAAATAATTTCTCCTCAATTACGTTAGGGGTGTTCATGGGCCGGATTGGCCTTTATCCAAACCTAATTTTATATTTAGATCAGGCCAATTTTAAGGATCCGAACCCGACCCTAAACTCAATAGACCCGATCATCTTTAGGCTGAATTAAAACTCAGGTTTGGACCGAGCCAAAAACGGGTTAAAGCTATCTCAAACTTCAAAATAAACAATAACATCCATTAAAAAATAAAGTTGAAAAAATTGAAAATTAAACATTATATTTCCTAACTAAACACTCATTAATTTCAAACACTACAACAAAATGACATAAAATTTATAATCTTAGCATTTTCATTTAAACTTCCATAGTTTTAGTGGAACATAAATAAATAAAAAAGCAATAAGTGCACTACAATAGATTTCTACGGACCGAAGTAGACATGGTTTAACTACAATAGACAACAAAATAAACATAATTTAACTACAATAGATTTGCAATCAATCTATGTTCATGACATTCTGTTGTGAAGTTGACCCTTGTGATTGAAATGCATTAGTAGAAACATATGCAAAATATATGAAGTTAGTCAATTTCATGTGAAAATTTTACATAAATTAACCAAGAGAAATAAATAAAGATGTTATAAACTAACCATTGACAATCTTCTCAGTGCTATTAAATTGATCAAAATCTTGATCATCGAGTGTGACTTTAGTAGGGAATAACCAATTTTGAGTGCAAATAAGAGCTTCAACCATTTTGGGGGACAAAGAGCTGCGATAGACATCAAGTACAAGCCCACCCGTACTAAAGCAAGACTCAGATGCAACGGTAGAAATGGGAACACCCAATACATCATGAGCTATGAGAGAAAGGATCCTATACTTTGAAGAATTTGTCTTCCACCAATTCAATATGTTAAAAGTTTCATCATTCATCATTATCATCTACCGTATCCTCTACCAAATACCTCTCAAGGTTTGACGCACTGTCCAAATTTGCTTTAGCCCTTTTTGTTTTTTTCATGTGTTCACTCGATTTTCAGAAACACCTTTGAGGCAAAAAGACCCGCTTACTCTCATTCAAAACAATTCCCTTAGATGAATCCCCACCATCTTCACTATCCTTAATCTCATAGTCAGAAACACCTTTTGAATAAAAGTTATACAACGAATTCAAGGTGTCTTTAACTAAAGTGGACATGCTAGAAGCCAACTCCTTGTCATGTATACTCTCTAAAGTTCAAGAGATATAATCAAGTTTGTAGCGGGGGTCCAAGACAATGGCAACTAACAACAACAGATTAATCTTTTCAATATTTCCCTAAAAGATAAGATTGATTTTGACTCCATGAGATCAACTCAAAAAGTATTGACATAATTTCATGAAAGCATCTATTTGAAGTAACATGCAAAGAAGCAGAGAAACACAAAGTAGCCTCATAGAAAATTTTAAAAAAACTGAATAAATATCCTACTATGTTCCCAACCAAAACTTGTAGATGGACCAACCCTTTTTTCATTTTCACCTTCCCCACACCATTTCCTAAAATATGATTCTTGATCATAAAGTCTCAAATGCCTTTTCAAAATTTTCAGCATGTTCTAACATAATGTAGGTAGAATTCCACCAAGTTGGAACATCCAAACACACAAGACTTTGAGACTTAATCATTTCAGCCTCAACGCATTCTTTGAATTTTTTGATTCATTGTGGAGATGATCTAACATATCGAACAACATTCCTAATGCTTTCAATGGAAGGTTGGTGTTCCTTAAGACCATCATTTACAATCAAATTCAAGATATGGACACAATACCTCATTTGTAAGTATTTTCCACCATACACTAGCCCACCCCTTGCATCTAATTTCTTTCGAAGATATGAAATAGCCCTATCATTTGAGGTTGCATTATCTACTATGATTGTGAAAACATTGTCAATTCCCCATTCTCTCAAACATCTCTCAATTTCTCTTCCAATGGTTTCACCTTTGTGGTTCTCAACTAAGCAAAAGTTGATAATTCTTTTTTTGAAATCTCCACTCTTCATCAATGAAATGTGCTGTCAAACTCAAGTAGGATAAATTTTAGTTTGATGTCCAACAATCAGTTGTCAAACAAACACGAACACATGACTTCATAAAACCAAGCCTTAAGCTTTTTCTTTTCATCTAAAAACAATTGATAACAATCTCTTGAAATTGTTAACCTAGACGGAATTATAAACCTAGGCTCTAACTGGTTCAACATCTTACGAAACCATCGCCTTTCAACAACCCTAAATGGCATTTCATCACATATCACAAATTCAGTCACTGCCTTTCTACAATCCTCCAAGTTATAACCAAGAGAAGTTTTCATAGGTTCTTCATCTCCTTCACCAATCTTTAGCACATATCCATGAAGTGTTACTTTTTTCCCTGTTTTAGAATATATCCTACAGTGTTTTCTTTTAAGATGTTTTAACATAGAATTTGTGCCATGTTTGATAGCTTCACAACAAATAGTAACACGACAATGATTACATTTGGCCCTATGTTTCCCTTTAGTCTCTTGTAAAGGAAGTTTGGTGAAATGTTTTCAAGCAATTGACCTTGTGCCATTACTTCCCTCTCCCTTAACCTCATTTTTCTCATTTATTACCGGTGTAACAAACTCTATTCAAGAAGGATTTGTGTTGGTGAGAATACCTGCAATTGGAGTTTGAATTTCAGCCCCGTGCCTAAACCAGATGGCACTTCCTCTCCCATTTGTTTTGAACTTTGAAGTATACCTAAAGAGTGAATCATGACAAAAAATTGACTCAAAATTAAAAAATTATAAACAATCAAGAACATAATACAGAAATTGTTTTGTGCCATAGATACAGAGAGCATAGACAGAGAGCAACAACACTCATACACTCATAGTGACAGAGACAGAGAGGAAGTCACAAAGAGCATAGCGATGACTGACGGAGATAGAGAGCACATCAACGGAGACAACGCAGTGACGAAGAACAGCGATGGAAACAGAGCACGACGAGAGAGCAGCAAAGAGGAGGGCACAACAGAGGCAGTTGCGGCAAAGGCGAGGTGAGTCTGTGTTCATGAGAACAGAGAGATGAGGGTGAGGATGAGAGAGGTGAGTTCTTGAGAAAGAGAATTGAGAAATGAGAACAGAGAGATGAGTCTGTGTCTGTGAGGCATGAGATGAGAGACTCGGTGATGTTGAGGGTGAGAGGTGACTTGGTGATAGTGAGGGTGGGAGTAGAGAGCTGAGAGGAGACGGTGAGGGTAAGAGAGAACTGAGAGGCGAGAGCAGTGAGAGAGAACTGAGGTAGGGTCAGGGATTTTTGAAATTGGGTAGTGAAATTGGTTAGAGAACTGAGGTAGGTCCGTAGTGAAATTGGGCTGAGTGTGGGTGAGAGTAAGAGTGAAATTGGGCTGGACTATGGGATGGGAAGAAAATAAATGCATAATTGCATAGTATAATAGTCCATACGGGTCAGGCCGGGTGACCCGAGACTAGACCTGAACCCAATATTAATTAAAATTGGCTTTTTTAGAGTTGTTTAAAATCGGATTTAATTAAAATCGGGTCAAGTTCGGCTCAAATGCTTCGGTCCAGTCCGGGTTAGAAGGCCGGTTCGGGTTAGCAAGTCAGACCGAGTTTTGAACACTCCTAATTTACGTTATGTTTTTTAACTTCAACCGCGAACAACATTGGCTTTCTTTGAAATCAATTTGGCTTAAGGAGTAAAAATAGGGCTAGCAAACGGGCCAGCCCATTTAACCTAAGTTAGACAACCTGAGTTAAACAGACTTTTTATTATTTGCAAGTCAGGTTTTATATATTAAATTTGTCAATTTAATGTGGATATACAAATTAGTTCCCTAACTATGTCTATTTTAATAATAAATATATCAATTTGACTTACGAGTTAAACCTGTTTTTTTATTATTCGTGGACCAAAGCTCATTTTGACAACTCTAAGTAAAAATAGAGGTGACAAATCTTATAGATTCGTATTTTGCCATAATCTTATTTATAGATTAAATTCATGATCATAAATTTTTTAGCTCTATTTTTAGCCCTAAATCAAGCCTACTATTAAAAGTACAAGAATTTCAATGATATTTTTCTCAATTGTTTACTTTTAATGATGTAAGTTCCCTTTTTCTTTTAAAATTTATGAGAGTTAACTCTAATGCTATTTTCTTTGTTCTCTCTCATCTTTTTTTGATTTTCAGTTTTGGTGAGGGTTCTAAGGGAGTTATCATCCTTTTTCTTTAGTGGTGGTCCCACCATTTTTTCTCATTTCATTATTTAGGATTTCAATTTAATAAAATATCTCATATCTATTGTTTTTTTGAAATAGCAGATTTTGCTTTTCATCTTCTTTGTGGTTGTTTTTAATTTCCCTTTTGTGGTTGTCTTTGTTCCCCATTTTTTGGTGTTTCATTTTTTTTTTGTGGTGTTTCTTTTAAATGAAATTTACAGACGATGAAGATATCTAAATCTGTTGTAAAAGGAAACATAATGCGTTTTTCAAATTGTATCACTTGTGTTGGTCTCTAATATGAAAAATGCTTAGATATCTATACTTTTCGGATAATGAGCAGAGTTATAGATCTTCGATTAGTTCAGGATGTAGAATGTGGTTGTGTTTTTATTAATTTACATTTTTTATTTTCGATTTGTAAGTGTTGTTGGACTTCTTTATGAATAAATTTTTGTTTGTTCTTGTAAAAAATGATGTATTTTCCTTTTAAAAATTTTATTTTTTTTCAATTAAATACTATAAAATATATACAAAAGAGCCAATGATAGAAAAATTAATGTTTCCCTCCTTTTTTTTTAATTTAAATAGCTAATAAACATTTAATTGTCAAAATAATTAACTATGCCATATTTCCACATAATTTATCCTGCCTTACATGTTTAACTTAATATCTTATATATATGGTTAAACTAATAATTCAATTTTTTTATTGTATTATTACAATATAAACAAAGGTATAAATATGAAAAGCTAGAGACTGTTTAGTTTAACCTTAGGCGTCAATAAATGCATAAGGTTCCATACTTCTTTAAACAAAATATTTAGATAACTAATATGTCCCGTCATGTCTGAGCAAATTTTTTTTTTAATTTGGAAGTTTTTAAATACGTGAACACGACACAACAATCACACTAATTGATCATACTTCCTAAGATTTGTCCAAACATTTGAGAAAACACGAAATGCAATTATTTTTTATCGGCAAAATCTCATCCTTTTACATATTGGTTCCTTAAAAAAAACACGTCTCGCAGTCTTTTATCATTAAAAATTACTAAAAAATGATAGGATAGGTTAATATGTCTTCAATATTGTAACGAAGTGAATTTGTAATAGATTGAATTATGGGAATAATAGAATAATTTTATGTATTTTCATGTATTTTTCTGCATATGAATTACAAATTGAAGGAAAGAGATAGGGATAGAGTTTCTTCCAAAGGAAGAAGAAGAACTAAGAGAGAAGAATATCCTCGAGAGAGGTAAGATATGCCAAATGAAAAATTTTCATACCCATCTAATTCTCCTCTTCCCCCTATTTATAATAAGTTTGGGCTCCCTAACTAGACCAATTCTTAATTTTGGCCTTTATTTATTTAGGTCTTTTACAATACCCCCTCTATAAAAATGGACCTTGTCCTCAAGGTCCAAATAAATTTTCCTCTAGGATCCCATTGCAAAAATTGTAAATTGCTGAATTTAATTAGGCCAACTCTGGGAAATTTAAGAAAAAATGCTCTGATGGTAGTAGCTCACTTCATATCATTGCCACATATCAAGGTCTAAAATTCGTATTGGGCTTGGCCCACTTGCTCCCATCCAAGATGGGCAACCCTAGCAGCCTCCTCTTTCTCCCATTCATCCCATTTGGTTGGTGGCTGCTCCCTGGACACTTCCGTCTTCTCTCCTTTTGCTGTAGGCAGCGCCATGACCCTCATGGCCAACACTGCTTCTCGCCCCATCAACACGAACATCGCGACGGCCACCACCAACATGTGGACTTCCTCGTCGGTCACCGTGGAGAACGGTCGGCCGACCGCCTGCTTCTCGGCAACAACTCCCCACAAGCTAGAGAGGGTTAGCGCTGTCTTCGTCGCCGAAAGGGGCTTACCGCGAGGGCTCCCCCACTTAGCAATAGAGTCCGCGGAGTCGTTCCTTACCGCCACCGCCCTCTCGATCTTCACCGTCAGCAGTGCCTCCACAACTGATTTCGCCGCCGGAGGAGCTCCCCTCCTACCGCTCCCGTCGCTTTCCACCGGCGTCTGCAGCAGCGCCTCGTACTCCATCGCGTATACGTAATCCTCCGGATTTCCTACGTACCTGTCGAAATCCGACACCTGGAGGCGGAACTCGATGGAATTGTCCTCCAGGCCCATCAGGATCTCGACCCAATCCAAGATCCAGTTTTGCATGCTCCTTGTTCGGGTCGCCCAATCCCTAATCTGAAGCCGAAGCACCTCGCCGTCGATTCCCCCTTCTGGTGGTGTTATCTCCTTCGTAACCTTCCGATCTGGTGGCTCCGGTGGTGGTTTCTGCCGTACCTCTTTGGGACGAGCTGCGGATGGATCTGGATGAGGAAAACTCGAATCCGATTCAAGTAAGTCTAGTTTTACCTCCTTTGCTGCTTGAATTGTTGAAATTCCAGCTGCTGCTTAGGGGCGTCAAATGGGCTTGGCCGGCCCGTTTAGGTCCGCGGGCCTAACCAGGTCGGGCCAAAATTATGCCTATTTTTAGGATCTGGCTCATTTATGGTTGGTCCGTGGGCCTAAATGGGTCAGCCCGCTAGCTCGTTTATTTTTTTTAAAAAAATTAAAATTTTTGTCTATTTTTTATGATTTAAATACTAAGTTGTGAATAAGTATGCGCGATCATTTTAAACTATTTTTTATCGTCTATCTATTAATTAATTAGAAAGAAATAGTTTAAATGATTGATTGCGATATTAGAAATAGTTTAAATGGTTGATTGCGATATTATATTATCTTTTTTGTTCCTTCAACTATCTTGCTTGAAAGATATCAAATGCTTTCAAATGCTATTTGAAATCGATTCATGAATTAATACAACTTTCATTAATTAAATGACGGCATATAACATTGATGTGAGTACTGTTATGTTATTGATCAAAAACACAATTGGAACTCTTTCTCATAGATTAATTAATAATAAACAAGGTTTGAAAGTATATATCAACTTGTAGGGCATAAGCACTCATTGAAGGAATAAAATGCAAAATTTATCGATATCTATGTCATAGCACTTCAGCTGTATAGCAATATAAATATAATTAAGTGGTTAAACATAACAAATAGTTAAAAATGCTCAATTATAAGTAAACTCTTAAACTCTAAAATAAAATTTAGAGTCCAAAATGAAACTTTTAAAAAATTAATTTTTTTATAAATAAAAAAAATATTTCACAGACTCACGAGCTAGCCTGCAGATCTAGCGGGCCAGGCCTAAACGGGTCGGACCAATTTTTTTTTCCAAATTTTCACAGGCCTATTTTTTGCATGTAAAGTCCATCCATTTAACCGAGTATACTGGCCTGGCTCATTTTGACAACCCTACTGCTGCTGCTTGAACTGTTGGAGTTGTGAGCTTCAATTCTTGGTTTGTTGCATTTGGATTTGTCTATTTTTGCTTCTACCATGATTGATTTCTGCATCTGGTGGTGAATTTCTGCATCTGAAATTTTTGATTCTTAATATGCTTTTGTGGAATTGATTTTTGCATCATAGTGTTTTGAATTGTTGTCTCTGCTTGTGCTGAATTTTTTGCTGTTGAGATTTTGTGCTGCAACACTACTTCTTCCCACTCAACTTCCCATTCTGAAACATCATTGTGCACGAATTCTGGCAGAACCAGAGCAAACTCACTGAAATGCTGCAAAAACGCGAGCTCGAATATGAACATCGTAGCGGCTGGATTGCATCCTCGCTATACTCGGGACCACGCAAAAGCCTTGCCAATCAGTCCCTTTGATGCCTCCACCAATCGCAACGGATCTAGTGTCCGGCGTGCATCCCAAAACCTTCCAGTAGAGAGAATCCACCAATAGGCATTTTCTCCGTTGAATAGTAGAATTTGCTCTTCTGATTTTTTTGAATTTTCTGGTGTGGAGGATGAGTGGTTGTCTACACCATGGATGGTGGGCATGGTGGTCAATGAAAGCACCATTTGTAACAAAGTTAATTTGTAATAAACTGAATTATGGGAATAATAGAATAATTTTGTGTATTTTCATATATTTTTCTGCTTATAAACTACAAATTGAAGGAAAGGGATAGGGATAGAGTTTCTTCCTAAGGAAGAAGAAGAACTAAGAGAGAAGAATATCCTAGAGAGAGAGGTAGGATAAACCAAATGACAAATTTTCATGGCCATTTAGTTCCCCTCTTCCCCCTGTTTATAATAAGTTTGGGCTCCTTAATTGGACCAATACTTAATTTCGGTCTTTATTTACTTAGGTTCGTTACAAATATTTTCAAAAGATTTATATGATAAATTTTTTATTTGGCAGGGGATTTATATACCAAAATTGATTTCTAATAATTAGAGATAAAAAAACGGGTTCAACCTAATTGGAGCGGGGCAAGTTCAATCTGCAAGTTGAGATTTTCTTTTTTGAAAAAAAAAAAGTTATACGGGCCAAAGGCCCATTTCTCCATCTAACTGGTACTCAGATGGAACCCAGCATACCCACTCCTAAAAAAAAAAAAAAAAAAACCGCGCTGCAACTGCGTTTGTCTGTCAACCCTCATTCTCTCACTGAAAAGACTGAAACTCTCATTCCTCTCTCAATCTCGACTCTCAGTCTCTCACACTCGACGCCGGCGGCCATTGGCACTCCGAGGCTGGTCGACGAACGAGGAGGCGCGGCGCTACAAGAGGTGTTTCTCGGCGGCGAGGCGGCCGGAGTTTCTCGGCAGTGATCAGTGCGGACGGGTTGTTTTGTTTTGGCAACAGCAACTGGGAAAGCAGAGAGGTAGGGACTTCTGGTTTTCTCACTTTCTAATTTTTTCGTAATCCTTATAAAATCCTAAACACTTGTTAGGGTGAAAAAAGAAATTGCATTTCGCCAATGTTAGTGAAGGAAGGATTGGATATATATAATAATATATTAATTCTTTTTTTTTTTAAATGATTGTTTTATTTGTTTTTGGTGTGAACTAAAACCCTGTCTCCCTTAGAGTACTGTGCCCTTGGTGTCCCTGGTAGATGGCGTTGGACAAGGAAAAGCTGCAGGAGGAATCAGTTATCCACCGCTTCTACCAGATTATTCTTAGCTGGGACTACTTTCATCTCATTAAGGAATCCAAGGCAAATTCTCGTTTCGTTACTTACTCTCTTTGTTTCATTCATTATTCATTCTACAATGAATAAGCTGTTTGAATCTTGGTGCGTGCTTTTTTCAGAAGCAGAAGAAGGAAGAAAAGGCTGCCAATGGGTCCTCATCGACGCTGGTCAAAGTAAAGAATCGATACAAAGACGTTGATGATTATATTTCCACCTACGAGCCCCTCATCTTTGAAGAAGCCAAGTCCCAAATCATCAAGGAGAAAGAGGAGGAAGAGGGTATAGCTCTTATCTTTCCTTTCACTGGATCATTGTTTATGTTGTTGATTGCATTGTCTCAACTCAATAAGTTCATTAGCTTTTGAGTAAATAACTAATTTGTTCATTAATTTTTTATTTTGACATTAATTTCATCATAACATTTTCATTTTCATGTCAATTTAGTCCAACTGCTATGCGAAGCAAGTAGAATTCTCATATAGGATTTGATGGTCAGATTAAATTGGTGTTGAAGTTTAAATTGTTAGGTCAAAATTGATGTCAAAAATATTTTTAGGACCAAATTAGTTATTTACTCTTAGCTTTTCAATATTTTGCTGCTATATGGCCAGAGGGCAAGATTTTGTCTTTTTGAAATTAAGTAATGGGCATTGGTTTTGTTGTTTTAAAAATTGGATTTTGACAAATGGGGTCTCTTTGTGTTGTGCTAAAGTACTTTTCTGTGGACTGTAGTGACTGAATGGAAGTTCGGGGTGGTAAAGAATTACACTGAGGGGGATGGCTTTCATTTTATAGATTTTCCGTGTGAAATGAAGGAGGGAGAGTCCATATCGCAGAACGATCTTTTACTGCTTTCCAAAGACAAGGTACTAATGATCGTTGTGTGGTGTGATTTTCTTGATCTTGCATAGGCATATGAGTCTTGCTGTTAAATTATTCTTGCCTTTGTAATAATTTAATTTATTTGCCTACTTAAACATATGTTTATTGTTTATTTTTCAAAGCATTGTTGTCGTTGTCATTTGTTTTATATGCTTCCTGTCCAATCAAACGAGCCCCCAACATGAAATAGTTAGTTTTTGTTGATCCATGTACTTATCATTGTGTAGTTTGTGGATGGCAAAAGATTACCTACTGTGTATGCATTTGCTTTAGTGGAGAACATACGGAAATATTCTGATACAAGACTTCTTCGCGCCAGACTCTATATAGATACTGTACAATCTTGCCCAAGGCTTGTCAATATGCATTCTCATATACGTGAGAAAGAGAAACAGTTGTATTTTATGAAGGTAAATTGCTTTTTACACTGTACTATTGGCAATGGTATCAAATACATTATGTCATCTTTCCCATCCTCTCCCCTTCTGCGGTAAAGTTATGAAATCCATTTTCCTTTTATGTTGCAATCCACTTAATTCTGTGGGGCATAGATTCTCAAAGTTTATGCAATTGTCCACTTCTTTTCTGCTCATTGGTTTTCCTCTTCTTTCTCTAGATTGTTGAAGAGTTTGTGACTTTGTGTGCATTTGGATGAAGCTTGTTTTGCGCTTAAAACAACTCATAATCCAAAACATTTTGAATAAAAGAAAAGAACAATTATTTTTCCAAATTCAATAAAATCCAAACATGATCAATCTGAGGAATGATCAAGTGTTATGTTTGTCAGCATTTTATTAGAGGAATCCCGCTTGTGTGTGTGTGTATGTTTGTTTTTTCTTGGTGTGTATTTACTTAGGGGGCTTTTAGCCCCCCTAATAGATCATGTTATTCCTTTATAAAAGGATTGGGGATATATATATATTTTTTAATTGTTGTTAACAGACAATATTCTCATATAGTTATATATTATGTTGGGCTTTTAGCAAATGTAAGAAATTATGCAGATATGCAGTTTATCTACGATCGCTCGTGAATATTTGGCCATACAAACAATTAGTTTTCTCCCATACAAGGATTTGATAGTAAACGCTGTTGAAGAAAATTCTGTTACAGAAGCTGAGGGATGGAAAATCCCAATACCTCTGAAGGAGTATGTTGAAAGTACATTCAACCAATATCAACTTGATGCCATAAAAGTAAGTTTCTACTTTAAAAGTTCAATGATGTTCCTAAAACTTGTTTCCAGCTGGGTTTCAGCTTTGTTAATCCTTTTTGCTATTATTTATATGATTATTTTCTTTTATCAAAACAATTCAGTCTTCTTCTTGTGTCCCTTTGCTGGCTAACTTTATATTGTTTGGAAAGTAAACATGGAAATTTGTCAATTATTTAAGGTGACATATAGTCAACTTTGGGTTTGATATTCAGTTAAAGATATTAAGTATAAAATGTGGGATTCAGGACTTATGCATAAAATTTTATTCAGAGTCCTGTTTCCTTCTTTTCTCGCTTCCAACTTTTCCATATAACATTTGATTGTTTTCATTGTTTGTACTGATTTTCTTTTCTCCATTACATTTTCAAATGTTCATTTGCTTATTGTCACTGTTTTTTTTTTCTTTGGCAAATAAAAAGCTCATCCGAACACACTTATATTGGTTGAAAATGAGTTGGCTCTATATATTTTAAGCAAACTCACTTTTTCCTAGTTGTTAATAATCCTTTAAATGATGATATAATAAAAACTTTTGATGAATTTTCATTCTCATTAATATTTTTTTTGTCTTTTATCCTGTTGCCTTTGTTGTTCGACTCGCAACTCATTATGACATTTCCTACAGTTAGAATTTTCTTATAAAGTGCATATACCATTTATTTATTCCGCGGTAAACTTTTATTTTCTGTTGCAGGCTGGTCTTTCATCAAAAGCCTTTGTCCTGATACAGGTTTGTCCTTGTTCACTTCTGCAGCAAAATTCTTTTAATGCTCTTGCATGCTTAAAATTTATTTTATGTAATATATGATGTCTTGTTTTTGTTGAATTGTTTTGTGTGCTAAAGTGATGATGATGAGCTTCTCATAGTTGGGACTTGGGAAAAGTTCTCTCCTATAGCCACTTTTTCTCTAACTTTGGGCAAAATATAGTAGTAAGGTTTTCTTGTTGACCTTTTAGAAGCCTGGGCAGACAGAATCATTTTTCGGTGTTCTCAGAAACAGATTTGCCAGTTTGAATGTTGGAATCATATATCGGTCCTGTTTGGGTTTTATGAGGGATGTAATTTAATTTATCATTTTATATTTTGTATTTCTTATACAAAACTGGGCAACAATTGTTGGGTCATAGTTTTTAATTTAGTGCTACTGGAAAATAGGTTACATGGTATCCTTTCTGGATAATCAATTGCTTTTTTAATTTCCATCTGACGTGAATTATCCCTTTGCTTTTATTAATATATTTTAGCTGTGCCAGTTTAGAGAAAAAATAGTACTTGAGTCTAACCAAACTCCTTTCAGGGGCCCCCTGGGACTGGGAAGACTCAGACCATACTAGGGCTTCTTAGTGCCATTTTGCATTCAACTCCAACAAGGATGCATTCAAAGTAAGTAAAATATCTTTATAAATTTGTGTGGTATTCTATGTCTAATTATTCTGATTTCGGTTTCTTTTGCTATCTTGGGCAAAACATTATGTTAGGAGTGTGGCTAGTAGAGGTGAAATTTGGAGGCAATTTTTTTTTTTTGGTTTCTACCAAGCATGCGTTAAGCATATTGGCAACTTTTATGCTCACATTTTTGCCGGACATTTCTCTCTGTTCATGTTATATTTGTTTTCATTTTGCTTAATAGGAGCAGGATCTCTGAGGCAAAGCGGGGGACACAGTTACCGATTGAGGAGAAGTATGTTTTGTCAGATTGTATCTTTCATATTCTATCTTGCTAGATTTTTATTATTTTTCCATTGCCTTTTTCTTTGGCAGATACAAAAATTGGGAGCTGGCCTCTCCATGGTTGAATAGTATTAATCCGAGGGATAGTTTAATGCCTAAAGATGGTGATGATGGATTTTTCCCTACTACTGGAAATGAATTAGTAAGGACTTGTCATATGTTTGGATCATCAATTTTACAAATAATATCTTCTAATTACTGGTTTTCTCAGAAACCTGAAGCTGTAACTTCAAGTCGCAAGTATCGGTTACGAGTGCTAGTATGCGCCCCATCAAACTCTGCCCTAGATGAAATTGTGTTGCGGGTTCTCAATGGAGGTATGAAGTTTCTCTTGCCTTTCTTGTGCGTCTTGTTATATGTGAAGCAACAACAGGCACAGTTAGCTTAGATTATTTATGTCACATAATATCTTTGTCTCATTTCAATGCATTTATTTGGTAAAATGTTTTTCTTTTGGATTACATTCAATTGCATCAAGTGACAATGTTATTAGATTAAAAGGGTGCCAGGGTCCACTTGTTCTGTTGTCACGCATCATGTGGTAACTGAAAGAAATTCTGAGTTGAAGAATAATGCTAAAAGTCCAAGCTTGCAGAATTATAATTTCTTGAATTTAAAGTAATTAAAGGGTGTTCTATAAAAAAAAATTTGAAGTATGACATTAAATGCTTTATGGGTGTTGTTTTTGTTTTCTGTTATGCCAATGATGATATTATTTTTAGTGGGGGGTTTGAACTGGGATGCCCTTAGCCCTTACTGGGAAGAAGTCATTGCCATGCTGATTGTGTGGTCAGTGGTTAGTTTGTGTACTTAATCATTTTATGTTATCGGCAAACTGAACTTACCTTGATACTCTTAATGGTTATTATTCTTTTCTTTCTAGTTTTCTTTGAAGTTTTCTAATATTTATACTATTTTTGTCTTGATTACTTTTTTATTCTTCTAATTATTGTTCATGGATGTTCTCAGGTGTACACGATGAAAATAATCGTTCTTATTGCCCTAAAATTGTGCGGATTGGTCTCAAAGCTCATCATTCTATCAAGGCTGTTGTCCTGGATGAACTTGTATGTAGATGATAGGAAGTCTTTGAAATAGCTTGCTACTACCAAAGTTGTTATTTACTCTTCCATATCACTGATTCCCTAAAATTTTGTTATAATGGCATGATCATGCATGCTAGGTCGAAAGGAGGCTCAACTATTAATTTAATTACAACCCTAGGAGATATCCCTGTTTAAAATTTTAGATAAAAAGCTTCCAATATTTGTTCCTCTAGAGAATATCATATCCAGGTGAATGTATGGGAGTCATCCATGGAAGATATATTTCATTGTAGCTAACTGCAGCCATCCTCACCATCCTTCCCCAGGAGAGATAACCTATTTCTTCCTTTTTGTCAAATGTCAATATGGTACTACTAATTATTAGACCACAGAAACAGTGAGGGAGGATGTGGATTGTGCAGAGTATAATCATGCTGACTGAGCATAACAGTCTGATGTGCTAGGTAAGAGAGAGGAGGGGGAATAACAAGAAATTGAGAGAGAGGTGAGTCGGGAGGAAGCTAGTCCCTTAATTTGTTTGCCCAGTCTCCAGGAGTTCTGGTTCTGTAGTTTTGATTTCTGCCAATGGGGATTAGAAGAAGTTGATCCTTTAAAGCATGGCCAGTTTCAATGTTGATTATGAATCAGGATACAGTGTAGATAAATCACAGTTGGTTTTATGCTCCTCCTTCATCTTATGTTATACTGTCATTGCTATTTTTAGATTAATCGCTTTTCTTTAGGATGTCCTTTTCTGGTACTCTAAAACCTTATTTTTTATAATACCATTCTTGCATTTCTGATTTGATAGCTTAGATATCTGCAAAGCAAGTGGGTTTCATCCTTAACTGGATCACAGACTAGGCCAATTGGCCCAATTCAATATTGATCATTGTATAAACAAAAAACCTGCATTATTCTGCCAAGATGGAGAAATTGTGTCCTAATTTCACTTTAGATTTTTATTTCCTCGGTCTTCTCTAGGACTGGAACTTTATCTACATCTTTTTCTTTCATGACTTTGATTGAAAGACATAAATTTGTGCTCATACTTCATAGACCTTATAATTAGTTACTAATCCAGTCTTACTCTCATTATTAACCCAATGCACATTAGTGTGTAGATTTCCAGCCATAACATATTTATGAATCTTGATTTTACAATATGTCCCAATTGCAATGAAGATGTGAGGATGACCTTTTTTAAAAATTTGAGCAAAGTAATGTTTCCATAGAGAATAAATTTAGAATACACTTTCCTAGTGTTTGGTTGAAGTCTTAGTTAGACAGTTCTTTAAATAATGAAATTTTAAATCTAATATATGGTTACAGGTTCTCTGATCTATATTCTAATTTGTATAGTTGATCTGCTCTTTCATATGTAGTTTGGGTTAAACTTTGATGTGGAAATTTCACTTGCAGGTGAAACAAAAACGTGCCAGTGCTAACAAATCATCTACCGATAAGCAGAGTAATGGTCCTGCAGGAAGTCATGAAGACAATATCCGGACTGCAATTTTGGACGAGGCCACAATAGTATATATTAAGAGCCTTTATTTTAATTCAAAAGAAAAATAAATTAGCAATGTGCTTTTCTCATAATTTTCATTGTGCTTGGCAGGTATTTTCCACACTCAGTTTTAGTGGTTCACATATTTTTGGTAAACTAAGTCGCAGCTTTGATGTTGTGATTATAGATGAGGCAGCACAAGCTGTAAGTTTGAAATCTTTCTCAGCATAGTTGCTGAATCACCTGTTAGATTGCTGTAGTATAGTAACTTAGCAAAGTTGGACAGCCAATTTTGAATAGTATTATGTCGATGCAATACCTATGATGGGAGGCAATATCGATATTCAGATAATCTTTTTCTAGAGGATGACAGAGAGTGTGAAATCAAACAAGACATGATGATAGAAATAAACCCAAACTGACTAGAAAACCATCGTACTTTGTTATCATTATTTTCTCTATGTAGTCTCCAGCCTAGTTTTCTCTTGGTTGGTCTATCATTGCTTCAAAATAAGTCATAGAACTACCTGTTGATTTTGTTTCTGGTGTCTGCATGGAGTACCTAAGTTTGTCTACATGTATGTTATCTCAACATTTATTACACGTTAGCACCTTGCTTTCATATACATCATTGGTCATTTTATTTAATATAGAATAAGGGAATAAGTTATAACCTTTATGCAAAACGGATATCATGCCTCTTGAAGACAAAGGACTAAGGCTTGATTTGGTAATGTTGTGGCTTTTTGAGAGCTGCCAAGCTCTTTGGCTCTAAAAGTTGCTCTAAAAAGGTCATAATATTGTCTGGTAAGAAAATGTAAAAATAGCTCTCAATAAGTAGAAGCCGCAACAATAGTGTTTGATAAATATCTTATGAAATTGTTCTTTTTATGTAAAATGACTATAATGAACATAAACACTAAAACGAATAATAATGACCATTCAAATTTAAGGTTATATTAGTCTCTTAACTTTTAGAGAATACAATCTAGCTCTGAAAAGCTACTCACGAAGGTTCTCAAGAGCACCCTTGGCTTTTCTTTTTCAAAAATGTTGTCTTCAGTAGCATCATATACTTATTTGTGTACTTTTCTAATGTCAGTTTAATATACTTCCTCTTTCGTCGTAAGTTATCATAAGCATACCAATACTGTCAATTGTAGTAGTAGAGTCAGTTCAATGAATTTGCTCTGGTGATTCTCAGGTGGTATATTTTCTTCCAAGTAATTTTTTGTCTTGTGTTGTTAACTTGTTATTCTTTGTAAAATGAATGTGTGTTTTCAATAAATTATTTGTTGTGTTGTTAACCAATGTTTCTTATTTTGTTTCATCTCTTTGTATGACATGCTACCCCTAAACAGGTGGAACCTGCAACTCTTGTTCCCTTAGCCAATAAATGCAAAAAAGTTTTTCTGGTATTTTCATTGCTGCTCCTCTCATTATATAATCCTGTACATTTTTATGTTTTACAGTATTTTAGTTTCAGTTATGTCTTAATATGTGCAGTTTTACGTGTTAACTAACTAGTTATCTATGTAGCAGGGACAGAACCAGAACAAGTATAAAGAAGGGGGGGGGGCGAGTAAAAGTTGTATTATTAAATAAATATTATATATATAATTAAATTTGAACGGAAAGTAAGTAATATATGTCAATAACCTTTTGCAATTTAGTATGAATAATAATAAACAAGTTAATATGAAAGATGAATCAACTGATTAATTAAATAGAATATATTAAATTTAAAATTTTACATACTAACCTTATTTCTTATCAAATATATATTTTTAATCCTTTTTTGTTACAATGGAGAGGCTCGAACTTGAGATCCCTAGGAGGACAGGGAATACTAGTGAAGCTCATTGTTTTGCTTATTTTATTCTTAAAATTATATTAAATAATATATATAAAATAAAACAAAGAAAAATAGTACATAAAATTTATTACTTTATTATTAAAAATAAAATATCATACTTTTTTGTCCTTTTCATTCTAATAATGGAGGATGCTCCTATAGATGTAAATAGGTGAAAAGATCCTCTTCTTAATATAAGAGGAAAAAAATATGAATTGGTGAGGAAAAGAGGGATTAAATGAGGTGTAATTGATATAGGGGTGTAGCGTTTATTGTATTTCTTCTGAAGCATAAAAAAATTGAGGTAAAAATGATATAGGGGCTAGAGTGAGGTTCGAACTTTGTCCCTGCTATGTAGTACAAGTTTCAAGGGTAAAGATACCTTTAAACAACATCTGTTAATTTACTAATTTGTTATACATTGATATTTAGAAATGAAATTCATTAGTCATGTCTGTGAATTTATGAATGTGTTATATAGTGCCTAGCAAAATAGGGGTCCTCACTGCTTTTTGCTATTTTTTAAGGTTGGTGATCCAGCACAGCTTCCAGCAACTGTGATTTCAGATGTTGCTAAGAATCATGGGTAAACAATTGTTTTGGTGATTATTTTAACGACATTAAACGATGAGATTAGTTTTCATCAATTGTTATACTGTCATCCAATTACATATTGTCACATTAGCAAAAGTAGTTTGACTATCACATTCTTTACCTTATAAATCTCACATATAATACACGATTGGATAACATTGTAACTTTTTTTACTGACCGCGTATCAAAGTTTAATCCTTAAACCTTTCTTCTTAGCAATACCTTAATGTTTGTGTTGTTTTTGTTTCATGAATTCAGATATGGCACGAGCTTATTTGAAAGATTGAAGCATGCTGGTTATCCAGTTAAAATGTTGAAGACCCAATACCGGATGCATCCTGAGGTTGGTGCATATGGTTTAGTAGAACTTGGTAAAATTAGTGTGTTGAGTATATGTGGTCGTACTGTGTCCAAATGAATTAGATACCTCTAATGTGTCTGGTATGTGGTAATTTGCCCGTTGCCCTGTGCTATTTTATAGAAACAGACGCTAAAGCCCTTTATACTAAAATAGATATAGTAGATGGATCTTCTTGCCCTTGTAAAAGACTATTTGGCCACAACCTTGCACTAGTCGTTTGTTTTAAATCTTTTTCAATTTTATTGAAGGCAATTCAGAGGAAGTTTAACTCTGTGAACACTCTTCATTTTTATTTTTTCCAGCTCTCTGCAATAGTTGGCCAAGTGGAACAAAAAATTAATACTTGTTCATCTGCACAGCGCAACCTTAAAATATGTAGCACATAATGAAATTTCAATAAGAAATATATGTCTTTAATTAGTAGGCCACCCCCTTCGCTCTGTGCATTTATGCTTCACTAATTTGCTAAAATGATATGTTCTGTTGTCTTATTGCATGCACCAAATTTAGCGACAGTAAGTCTGGGACAGCCTTTAAGTTTAAAATTGTAGTGGCTTAAAATCTAATAAACAACTCATTCTTAAGTAAGAATGTTAACAGCATGCCATAGCCTAAGATCTAGGTTGCTCATAGTAGCCTAGTGGCATTGTGATATAAAACTTGTCGACATAGGGCAATTGGAGGAAATGAAAGGACAAATTTGAAGGAAGTATTTACTAGAAATGGAAGGATAGAGAAATATTCCATGCTGTTGCCATGCTTTGGTGTTTGCATCACATAACCAGGACTAGTAAGTTGCAAAACAGTTTCATTGTGATGCATCTAGGTGAATTTTTTATTCTTTTTAGGGGGGGTGGGGGGTTGTACTTCTGATTAGGGTTTGGTTCTTTAGTATACTAGATTTCATCCATTTTTTAGGGGTTAAAATTTCATCTTTTTATTTCTGTCTATTATGACTTTCATTTTCTTTCTTTGTTCTCTACATCTATTCAAATATCCTGACACTTTTTCTAAGTGGATTTTCTCATATTATGATCAAACAGATAAAAATCTTTCCCTCTGAGGAGTTTTATGACAATGCATTGGAAGATGGGGCAGATGTCGAATTACAGACAAAACGTGATTGGCACAAGTACCGCTGCTTTGGCCCATTCAGCTTCTTTGATGTACACGAGGGAAAAGAGGCTCGGCCATCTGGAAGTGGCTCATGGATAAATGTCGAGGAAGTTGATTTTGTCTTACTCTTGTATCAAAAGCTGCTAACACTCTATCCGACATTGAAGTCAGGTAACCAAGTTGCAATCATATCCCCCTATAGTCAGCAAGTCAAGCTCTTCCAAAGACGTTTTGAAGAGGCTTTTGGAGTGTCAGCAGAGAAAGTAGTGGATATTTGTACTGTTGATGGTTGCCAGGTAAACTTAATGCATATCATATGACACCGGTCATTTATTTATTTATTTTCCTTATAGTATGATCAAGTTATCAATAAACCAAATACTAGAATATGGTTCTGGTTGTGGACCACCTGGAACACGATATAAGCTTGGCTGAGTCCGGTATACAACTCATATGGTTGGCATAGATTTAAGAATACCCTCTTCTTTCTTTCAGGGACGCGAAAAGGACATTACAATATTTTCATGTGCGAGGGCAAGCAAAGATAAAGGAATAGGGTTTGTGGAGGACAACCGGCGAATGAATGTTGGGATCACACGAGGAAAGTCTGCAGTGTTGGTACTGTATCATTTGGGCTAAGGTGAAGCTTTCAACAAATTTATCTTGGTACATGCCTTAATGTGGCACATTTTCATTTTTTTTCTGTAGGTGGTTGGATCTGCCTCAACATTGAGGAGGAGTGAAAAATGGAACAAGCTGGTGGAAAGTGCTGAGAAGAGGGACCGTTTATTCAAAGTAAATGCTCTGATATGTCATTTAGATGCCTACTATTAGCAATGTGGTGAAAATTGATCCATTAAAAAATGAGGGCGGATTTTAATCGGCCCTCACTAATCGAATTTTGCAAGGTCTAATATTAGTTTTTCTTTTAGAATGCTTAAATAATATTCAATTATTGGTCAACCTGAGTACATGCATAATCACGGGCCATTTTTTTTTCTAAACCTGAGACTTGAAGCTGAAGACTAAACAGTTTCCATCTTCAGGTTTCCAAACCCTATTCCTCATTCTTCAGTGATGAAAATCTGACATCCATGAAAGTACCAGATGAAGCACCTCAGGAGATAGTACCTGCTGATGAGGATAATTATATGCCACTTAATGTTGGAGCAGATGTCGATCAAGCACAAGGTGAGGACTCTGGCTATGGAGATGTTGACATGGATAATCCAGGTTTTGATGATGATTAGGGTTTAAGTAGTTAGATAGTTGTATAGTTGACCAAGGTAACTGGGTTCTTTTCTATTTTTGTCGTTTCTCATGTTATGAGGACAAGGAAAAAATTGTAACCTTCGCTTGTCCTTGATACTGAGAAATGGTAGTGACATTTCGATCACCAAAAAGAAAAAAGGACCTCCTTCCATTGATCCATGACTATTGTTACTAACCTTTTTTTTAATTATTTTTTTATTATTAAGTATTTTGAAAGTAGTATGAAATCAATATATTTGAGATGAAAGAAAATCCAAATGTAGTTTATGTGTACAGCTCTCAATTTACAAGCTTTCCAAAAGCAGTATTTCATGCTTTTGGATTTGGAATTTGTGACTAATACCTATGGCTATTGCCTCTGTTCTATTCCAAATTCTACATGCCAAGGTTTGTTTGGTTTCCTAGATTATGCTTCTTATGTTGGCAGTGGCAGGGTTTTTCACATATATTAGTTGCACTAAAATGGATGCACTTGTTGCGTTTTATTGCTAAATTGGCATACTACTTACAGCGACACAACTCAATACCCAATTATTTTGTATCTCGATCTTTAAAGTTGACAATAACTTCACCAAAGATTTGGCGATAGCTACTACTCATAATCAAGGACGTGCTAAAGGAAATGTAGGCGAATAGCATCTTTCAATTCTTTAGTTTGCACTTTCAATTATAAGCCACATGCTTATGTAACTTGTCCATTAATAGTAGCCACACAAGGAAGTTTCATTATCGCTAACCTAACTAGGTATTGGATCTTCTTCTCTAGAATTAAAGTGGCATTCAATTCAACTAAGAGATTGGTCAGTATTGACAGTGTCTTTGATTTGCATTCAATGAAGTTGCAAAGTAAATTTGGGTTGTATTCTCGGTTCCTTAACCTTATTTAATTTCTCAAAATTATTTTTGGTGAAGGTGTCTTTTTAAGTATTTGTGTTTCTCTCGCCAGACTGCAATTGTATTTGTTTTTACCATATTACCCTTGCTAACATGTCACTTTATTGTCACTTGAAAATCAATGTCTTTCTACTAATTTCAAGCCTGAAAGTAATTTTGCATTATCCTCCTATGTTTAGGGTGGCATATCACGTGAGAGGATACGATGAATGTGAGAGTGAGAGAAGTGAATCTTGATCATATTATCATACATGAATGAATGATAAATACTCCCTTCAATTTATTTTAAGTGTCATTTTAACTAAATGCACAAGTATTCAAAAATCTAAAATCAATAGTGATTTAAAAAGTATATTTACTACAATACTCATATTTAATTTAATTAAAGTGTTTCATAATAAAAAGAGAGATAAAGATAAACTAATAAATTAAACGTACAATTATAAATATAACAATAAATTTTGTTTTGATAATTGAGAATGATAAATAATTTAGATAAAAAATTAATTAAAGTAACATTTAAAATAGATCAGAAAGTATCACTTAGACTTTTTTTTAGTTATCATGTAATGTTTAAATATCTTCTAATCTTGATATTTGTATATCAAGAAGCATGATGACGTGCATTCATGCATGGGATGTTTGGAAAGAAGCAAAGTCATTCATGTACGTAAACTAGAAAATAATGAATATTTCCTGGGCCCCAAACAAGTAACAAGTGATGGTCCTCACATGGAGTTGCACCGGAAAGTGTTATACCCTGTTATATAATCTCCTAAATGTTTCAACTGTGTAAGCTAAGCTGAATAAATGCGATCTTTCTTTTAATTTTTTTTTAAAAAGGTAACAATTTTTATTAGTTAATTCTTTTACACTACTCTTCTAACGTAAAAAATTAGAAGTTATTTTTTCTTCATAAAAGTATGTCTTATCTTAGAGAGTTAAATGTATATGTACTTAGTGGGTGAACTAATTATTTGAAATGACATAAATGAGAAAATGTAAGGTTTAATATTTTGAGGGGGATAATAAACTTTATTTATTTTTTACAATGGGCACGCAAATATCATTTTTCTTTCACCATCAAATAAGTATCTAAGAGGAGCCTTCTAAGTTAAGACAATGATGAATTGATGACCCCATAGTCTTTGAAGTATATATTAACAAAGCAAATATTCTTTTTAGGACTAGGATTTTAAAATGACATCAATTTATTTAGTATTAAAATAAATTGACATTAATTCAATTTTAACAGTTCAGATTTTGACATGTATAGTTTGTTTGACATCAATATTTTGATCTAGTGTAGAGGTTGTGAATTAAAAAAAGAAGAAGAAGAACAAGAAGGAGGAGGAGGAGAAAGTGATAGTTTTATTAATTTTAAAGCAAAATCCCTATATAGAGAGAAAGGAAGTGAAGAGAGCTAGAAAAGCGGCATGGCCAATACGGATCTGCCACGCGGCTGCTCCTCCTCTTCTTCTCCTCCGCAGTCGTACTCCATGGACGAACTCCTCAGCTCCATCTGCACCCCACAGCCTCACACAGATGACTCTCCCATGGACAATATCACGCTCGAGGCATTCCTCACCAAGGCCGGTGCCGTCACTCAAAACGACGTCGTCCCCGCACCTCCTCCTCCGTTCCCGGTGCCCGTACAAGGCTCCTCCTCCTCCTCCTCCGCCCTCATCGGAGGGAACGGAAAGAGGAGGGCCCTGGAGGAACCCCTCGATAAGGCCACCCTTCAGAGGCAGCGGCGCATGATCAAGAATCGCGAGTCTGCCGCCAGGTCCAGGGAACGCAAGCAGGTACCGTTCCCCCTTTTCTTCTTCTTTTCAATAATTTAATGAAGTTTCAGTTTGTGTTTTTATTTTTATTTTTATTTTTTAAATAAAAATGTTGATTTGATGCTTTGAAAAGTGAGGATTCGTCGGTAATGATGGGAACCTGCTTACTGTTTGTTTGGCTTTAGTGGGAATAGAAGGAAGGATAAAAGGGACTGAATTGAGCTTGACATTTTTCTATTTTTCTATTCTTTGAACTTTTGTCTGCTTTTTTCTGGCCACTCACTCGCAATGGGAATGGGAATTGTGTTGTTGTGGATTTCCTTGCGAAGAAAGCTGATCGGTGTGATGTTGTTCCTTCTATTACAGGCTTACACAACTGAGCTTGAGTTTTTGGTTCACCAGCTGGAGACAGAGAATGCCCGGTTATTGAATGAAGAGGTGCCATTATTATTTGGGATTTATTCAGTATGATTTTTGCCGCTTTGGTCTTAGGATTTTAGCATATGATTTTTTGTTGGTGGAGTATGCATGAATGGATACTGTAATTTACATCCAACACTTTTTTGGTGATTCATCCTTCTATCGAGTTGTCTCTTTGGTGGCCTTTGACTAATGCCAGTTTAACACTTCCCTTGGTGGGTTAAACAGACTTCATGTGTGATTCACATGTTCTGTTTGAACCTTTGTTTATCCTTCTTGAAGATTTCTACGTTTGTTTGTTTGTTTGTTTGTTAGTTTTTGAAATATTGGGTCTGGAATGCAGGCTGATAAGAAGAGGCAGAGGTTCAATGAGGTATGTGATATATCTGCTCACTTTCTGGTAACTTAATTTTGCATGTTCTTGTATAGTTGATCTTATATAACTGAAACTGTCATGCGATGATATATGTCCATCAAAGAAGCCAAATTCCACTCTGGACAGAACACAATCATTATTTTCTTCTGATAGTTGTGGATTCAATGGCAGACTGAAAAAGCTTTGTCTTGACTGTGAAAATGACAAGTGTAGGATAATCCTGCTAAACCATGTTTTCTAATATCAAAAACTGATTGGCTGTGGTGCTGTATAAAAATAGCCAATCAGTTTCCAAAGTACCAAAATACAACTTAACAAGTAACTACACTCTTTTTTTTTTTTTTTTTTTATTTTGGTTGAATTTGGAAATCAATAGTAGATTTAATAAAATTTATACATCCATAGGAAAAAGGATCCACATAATTATTGCTGTAGATAGATCACATTTTTTCAGTTGCCTCTAATAACAAATACTACTTGATGACATAGTTCTTGCTGATTACCAGTAATGTCCAACTTGTTTGTTGTTGATTCATTGCATCTTTTCCCATTCATCTTGGCCCATCATTGTGTTAAATAATTTAAAAGAAGTGTGGCAAGGGTCATGTGCCTTGCTTTTTAACTCATTCAAATCTTTCTGCATGCTGTTGTCAAAATCTTATGTATCTTCAAAATTATATGTTGCAGCTCATTGAGTGCATAATTCCAGTTGTGGAGAAGCGTAAACCGAAAAGGCTTCTAAGAACGAGTTCAGTTCAATCATTGTGATCTGTTTTGTCATCAAAACAGACAAGGTTTTGTTTGTGGCATGGTGCACTGTGTGTATATATATGAGGTGGACATGAACAAGAGGGAAAAAGGGGTTCGGAGTTATATATACACAACATTCATTGCTGGTTCTCGAGTTACATTGTATACAGAAAATTAGCTGCAACCAAATAATTCTCAGGTGATTTGGTTCAACCAGAAGGAACATGGTCGATCCATGGTGCAGGGTGGATTTTGCATTGGTAGGTCCTTGATAGGAAAGTTGGAATAAGATTTTTCTATTTTTTAATATTAATGAATGAGCCGCTTGATTTGGCGGTGACGGGGGAAGGAGAGGTGAGAGAGGAATCTAATAATGATGCTTAGATTTGATATGTGAATGGTACATTATTAAAAGATCACGTGTCACCGATTTTAAAAGGGCACGTGACTTCGGTCGTTATTTTTCATTCTTCTAATATATCTGTCAAATCTTCTGATATGGGTTTAAGGATCTCTCAATCAGATCATTCATACTTGTATGCTATGTAAGATAGGACTCAACCTGATTGAAGTACGACATCCATGTTGCTGAAGATAATTATGCTTAAATGTTTTTGGAAATATATCATAACTATATCCGTAACTTATAAACAAAAACTGTAGTAGATGGTGCATCTCATTTTCTCAAGTTGAGTTTTTCTTGTATAGTTGTAAGTGGAAATTAGAGGTGGAAAAAGGTTAAACTCTCTGGGATGGGCTTTTGGTCTGAGATGGGTTTCTGGTCTAACATGTCTTGTTTAGCAAATAAGTTAGAACAAAAGTTCTTAAAATGTTTTTATTTATTTAAAAAGATTGGACTATAAATAATTTTTTTTTTAAAACTGTTAGATTAGACCCAATAGCTAATCTGTTAAGTTATTGTTATTATTATTATTATTCTTATTATTATTTACTAGTGTGCATTGATAGACACTTTATACTTGTCAAGTATTACACATGCACAACAAAAAAGAAAGAAAACAAAATGATAATGTTAATGATATTTAAAAAAATTTTAAAAAATTAAAAAGAGATTATTTATTAATAAAAAAACCTGTCAAGACTATTTTTGGTAAAAAAATTTGTATATCAAGAGGAAGTTATTTCCTCTCGTCTTCTTTTTATATATATATATATATATGCATATATTAAATTATTAATATTATTATTATTTAGTATTATTTGTTAAGTTATTATTACTATTTATCAAAAAGAAAAAAATCCTACTAACGTGGAGTTGGTCATGGTGGTTTTGGACCTTAATCCTTTAACTAGTAGTCTCAAATTTTAGTCTTGTTAATGAAGGGGAAAAAAAAGACTTTCATTGGGAGATCTTTATCCCTTATGAAAGGGCCTTCAGTCGAGTCAAGTTCAATTAATTAGGTTCCTAATAATAGGGTCCGGATGTTAGTGGTTTAATTGAGACAAAAGTGTGTTGCAATGAGTAGATATTTTAAGTGGCAAGTGAGGGTAAAAGTGTCAAGTAATGAACATTTATTGTAAGTGATAATCATCTATATATATTAACTAAATTATGAGTTTTTTTCACTACTATTAAAAATTAACTTATTTCATTAGCCCCACTAAATATTTTATAATTTATATTTTAACATTCTCACACATCTCATATAAACATCATCCAAAATTAAAAATCAAAGTAAAAATTTGGAACTAAAATTTGAAATCGATTCTCTAACATAATTTTTTTAAAGCTTGTAATTAATCACAATCAAATCAAATCAAACATAATATATATTATTCTTAACACCCTCCCTCAAGCTAAAGCTCCATGAGCTTTCAGCTTGTCATAAACGAATGTTGTTAAGGGAAAAAAAGAGTGGTGTTAAGGACTTGTCAGGAAAACATTGGGGACTGCACAGAGGCAGCAATAGGCAACATTGGAGACTGCACGGAGGCAGCGGTAGCTAACATCGGAGACTGCACGGAAGCAGCGATATGCAACATCAGAGACTACACAGAGGCAACGTTAGGCAACATGAATAATGGAGGAGTAGCGGCGGAGGTGGAGGTGGCAGAAACGAGATTGCTCACGGAGGGTGTCATGGCTCAAATACCATGTTAAACATCGTCGAAAAACAGATAAATGGGACACCAAAAAATATAGAAGAAAGATAGATAATAGAGAAATCATAAATTATTCTTAACACCCTCCCTCAAGCTAAAGCTCCCCGAGCTTTAAGCTTGTCATAGTTCAACGGAGGGCTGAGTGGAGCGGAACCAACAAAACAGAGGCAACAAAGGTTGGGCAGAACCAGTGAAGGCAACAATGGCTGGGCGGAACCAGCGAAGGCAACAACGGAGGCAACATCAGGAGTTGGGCAGAACCAACAAAGGCAACATCGAGAGCTAGACGGAACTAGCAAAGGCAACAACGATAGGCAACAATCGAGACTACACGGAGACAGATTAAGTCAACATCAAGATTATGTGGAGGCGGTTAAGGGAAAAATTGGTGGAAGCGGGAATATGGGTTCAAGGTGGGAACCATGGCTCTGATACCATGTTGAACATCGTGGACTAACAGATAAATGGCACACCAGAAAATATCGGAGAAAGATAGATAACAGAGAAATAACAATTGTATTATTTGAGTTGTATTATCTGAGATTTGTTGTGTTTCTTTACATCGGAGGCTGAGCCTATTTATAGGCTGAAGACTCAACGGCCAAAACACAATGACCAAAAATAAATTACAATCAATTTAAAAGATTATAATTAAATCAAATCAAATCATTTACAATCATAAATTATTCTTAACATTAGGAATTTTCTAACAACAAAAACAAATACTATTTAATATTTTTTTATAAAAGAAAGTATACATTTTAATACATTTTATTCAAAATTATTCTCACATACTTTAAAAAATAAAATTGTCAGTTAATTTATATGTTCAAGTTTATTATAAATGAACCGACAAACAGATATACTAATAAGGATAAAAATGACAAATAAAATTAGACACAAACGAAAAAAGCCACTAAGATTTGTCTAGAAATGAGAAATTTAAGTAGTATGCATGAAATTTTAAATTTAAACCTAATTAAATATGATTCAATAAAAAAGAAAAAAGAAGACCCAAAAGAAAAGTTATTTCCTAATATCGCATTATTTTAATCAATAGACGGATAGATCATTGTTAGGTCCAAATGCTAATTTTTTGGTTGAAGGATTTGATTATCCAAACAAGTAAGTGGTTGCATTAGGCCTATTGGGCTTGGGCCATTTACTATTTCCCTTTTTTCCTTCCAAAACCATATTCTCCAACCGCTATTCGCAAAACGCAGCAGCCACCACAGCACACGCAGAGTGCAGTAGCCACCACCGCCACTGCGTCCCAGCCACCACCCCGCACCTCCTTCCCCGGCAGCTCCTCCTCCACCTCCTCAACGAGCTCGATCGCAATCTCGCTGCTACAACATGTCTTCCTTAAAGAACGCAATTCCCAGGCGTGCTCACAAAGAGCGCGCTCAACCGTAAGTCCCCCAAAATCCCGTCTTTTCTCTTCCCCAACTTCGATTCTCTCGTTATAAATCGTGGGTCTGCTTCAATTTCTGAGTTTGATTTGATTTTCGCTAGGTCCTCGAGGAAAAAATTCGGCTTGCTTGAGAAGCACAAAGACTATGTTCAGCGTGCAAAAGCTTTCCACAAGAAAGAGGAGACTCTACGGGTAAAGTTTCAAATTTTGGTTTTTTGTTTTGTTCAAGTTCTGATTTTACATTGTTTAAGTTTTTTTTTTCCTTTCTATTTTTTGGTTTTAATGCATGTGTTGCCATTTTGCAGAAACTTAGGGAAAAAGCAGCAAACAGAAACCAAGATGAGTTTTACTTTAAGATGATCAAGACAAAAGTCGTTGATGGAGTTCATAAACCAGAGTATTAACTTGCTATTGCCTTTGATTTTTCTGTTGCTGATTCAATGTTCGTTTCTTTCTTGTGTTGCCTTGGTTATGGGTTTTGCATGTGTAGGAGTGATGCAAACAAGTACAGCCAAGAAGAACTTATGCTGATGAAGACACAGGATATAGGATATGTTCTTCAGAAGATTCAGAGTGAGAGAAAGGTGGAATAATGCATTGAACTAAGACTGTTGCTTTATTAGGGATTTGTGCAAAAATTGTAATTTAGATTTACTTGTGAATGTTTTGATGTCTCTTGCAGAAAATTGAAAAGCTAACTGCCACGCTGCACTGTATTGATAAACAGCCTTCAAACAAGCATGTTTTCTTTGCTGAGGACAGGTATGAGGTTGTTGAGCTATTACTGTATGACTAGCATGAGTTGGTTTTCTATGGTGATATTATGTTTGATTGGCATACTTACTTTTGTGTGTTAAACCTTGTCTCTTTCTGGTTTTAATTTTATTATATGCAACAAAATAGAAGAGTTCAACGCTCAGATTTGATGCATGATCTTTGTAAATGTTAAGAGGCCTTTACTTATCTACAATTTCAAATGCATACTGTAGTTTAGGCTTTAGCCAATGAACTCGATTTGACTTTTGATGCTGGTTGAGGACAAAAGGTATGAGTTGGTGTACTTCAACATGAACAGGGCATTAGAAGTGCTGTAACTGTTAAAAAGGAGAAGCATTTGATTAAATATGTTGTGAGAATACTGCATCCAGATAAGCATATTTTAGAATACCTAGGTCTCTTAAGGTGATGGTATCATCATTTATTAAGCCTATGGTTACAACTTCTTTCTGAGATGTAAAATGGATGATGCATTGCGTTGAATGTCACTGTGACTCTGATAAAAAGGACTTGGTCTGCAATTTCAAGTGGTTTCTTGTGCACTTAACTGTATATCTTTATCAAAAGGGTAAATCATGTTATTTTTAGGCTTACAAATCTGAACTAGTGTGCATGTGCTGTTCCAGATGTAGTCATGCTATAAGTCCCTTTATGTTATGATGCTATTTAATGGCGTCCATGTAGCTGATTCTACCTAGTGGGACAATGCTTGTTGTTATTGTTGTCATTTTTATCTATTGATTGATGTGTTATTTTCCACCTTTGACCTGATTCTGTTCCTTCTTCAAGTTGTTATACTCTCCTTTCATTAAATATATTCTGAATGAATGGCTTTTTTAATCTGTTGCCCATTTACATGTAGGGACGAGGCAAAAGAGTTACAATCACAATATCCAAGAAGTGAAATTCCTCTTACTTTTGATGATATTCCTGCTAGCATTAAGAGGTATTGTCTTACATTGGCTTAAAAGATTCGGATTGATTCCTTTCTCATTTTTTCTTGATGTCTTGTGTGAGAATAAACATCCTGTACAATTTCACCTTTGAAGGCTTTTTATGGATTTGTTGTAGAAATAGTTTATCTGTTCTCTTCAGTGCACTTTAAGATTGTTAATTTTAGTAAACATCTACTAGCAAGTGCGAGATCCCAGATGTATTAGGTTTTGTACAGAAATGTGTCAGGTTAGTTGTAGTATTCATACATCTGCACCTCAGATTGCGTAGCTTTCTTTGTTCTTATATCAAAAGTTCTGTCTGTGATATTAATTCAGAAATAAGACTGAGACCTTTGCCCGAAGCCTCGATGGCAACCACCCCCCATTAGTTCTCTACTGTTGTGTTATATTGAAGCATTTCCATGTTGGGTTGAAACCGGTGTGTTGTCACTCAGGCAAAGGCAGGTTTATTTGTTTTATAATGTACTATCGACTGTTGTGTGATCTATCTCTTCTCACTTCTATTTGGAGTAAACCTTTAAATTCGTTCCTGGAGTTGTCAGCATCGGTCAAATTCGTCTCCAGGTTATGAAAATTGTCATCCTAATTCTTGAAGTTGCTAAAAACTGGTTAAGTTAATCATTTGATATCAGTCAAATTAGTTCTTCTTTGGAATTAACTTGACCAACTTTTGGCAATCTCAGAGACTAATATTACCAATTCTATAACTTGGGGGATGAACTTGACTGAAGCTGGCAACCCTAGGGACGAATTTGATGGTTTACTCCTATTTGTTCTTTCTTGTCCTCCTGATTTCTGGCACCATGTTCCATGTATAATTGTTACAAAGATATTTTCTTTCATGCACAGGAAAACAGAAAGGTCCTACAGACAGATGGAAGCACTGAAGAGTAGACTCGGCCAGTTAGAGAAAGTCTACTCGGATATGACAATGCAGAAGGAGTTGCAGGTATTGACATTTTACGTGCCTTATCATAAACCTCTTTGACTCTTGCATTTTTAGAATGCTAAGAAAGGATTTTCCATACCTATGACCAGAAAGCTGGTAAGAAGCGCAAGCTACGGGAAAATGAGATTGTCTGTGCGACCACTAAACCAGTATACAAGTGGCGTGCTGAAAGAAAGCGTTGAATGCCATGATAACACTTTTGGGCTTCTTGATTCTTTTTGAACAATACCATTTAGCATAATGATTAAATACTTCTGGATTTGATGCTGGAGTTGGAAGCACAGAGCTTATGTCTAGCTGCATAGTTCAATCACTTCGTACGTGAAGCAAGCCAGGTGTGATCACTAGTGATGCCAATAGCTGTGGCTTTCTTATTAGAGATTCCTTGATCATGTAACAGTTAAATATTTTCCAATACTTAAGATTTTCTACAACTAGATTAATATTTTATTAATACATCGAATTCAGGTTTCTGATGTTGTATCATGCGGTGTAGCTGTTGTTGTGGTATAGCCTTGTTCCTGGAAATGCTCTAAATATGGTTCCAGAACTAATAGAACTTATAAAGCCATACATACAATTCAAATATATACTGACAAAGCCACACATACAAACTGAGTTATATTTCTCGTACTAGACAGAATCTTTGGGACCACTGTGTCAGTAATATTAACATGACACAGACAATACTACAAACCGTAGACAAAGTAACTATGCAAAGGCTCTGTGCAGGTACTATCTTTGAAACCAGCATCAAGTATAGAGATTAATAACCTTACGAATTTAATTTGCTTCATCATTGTTGTAAGAAAATATTGTTTGACTATGTACTGCTCTGTCTGATAAATTTGATACCCCGTGTAGTTATTAACATGGCCAAGCTTATTGTATAATGTGGCGACATAAGATTACATAATAATGTAAAATTATTTATACAAATAATGTATAAAGACTAAACTATTTAAATTATTTATTAATATTTTCTACGTAATTTTAAACATTTGCTACTATTGTTGGTTAATTTTTTTTTTTTTATTCAATCCTTTTTTTACCTGGTATATCTCTGTCTGCTGATCTTTCATTTTTGTTTTGTTGTTCCCACGGATGTTTCTCATGGAAAATGATACTTATACTATTGTAGTTACGAAAAGGTGTAGAGACAGGATGCCACCTATGGGACCCACAAGATATATAACGAATTTTATGATATATTAGGAGAGAAATAATAAGGTGTTTATATATTTTTATATGTACAAATAACGTTACTACGTTTCTCATGCATTATTTTTGTACACAGTTTGACTGATGTAAGAAAAGTATACTTTCAAACTATTATTACATAAGTTTAAAATACAATAACTTTGGACTAGTGATCGCGTTATAAAAAAAGGAACTTTGGACTAGTGATGACGCGACATAGAATGTTTATTAGGTGAATACGTGCAGTTTCATGGGACGAAAGGGAAAGAAATTTTTTTTTTTTTCTTTTCTGTTTTGAAATGGAAGGAAAGGGAAAGCATTGAATTAATATTTAATCCACGGAATATATATATATATATATATATATATATAATATTAATATATTAAAGACACACAAAGAAGATAGGCACTTTAGACCGTCACAGGCATTGGCATACATAAACAAACTATATATAATAATACGAAAATAAAACCACATCCTCGTGGCCTTGGCCTTGCTCCACGAAATAAACACTCATCATATAATCATATCATATACATATGAATATCACACTATGCATTCGTTGTTTTGCACCCTTTTCTCCTTATTTTCTTCACCACCTAATTCCTTTTTTCCTTCTTCCTCTTTCACGTCGTCATCATCATGATCATGCTCAATAACTGGGATTGGGAACACTTCCTTAGTCCCCAATGGGCTCACCACCACAACGTTCCTCATCGGCTCTAGTGCTAATTGCTCCTTCTTCACACTAACCCCTTTCTCCTTGTACATTGCATATAACACCATTTGGATTAGCCCCAATCCAAAACCCACCACATTTGGGATCTACACATAATAATAGGAAATTAATCCGTTAAATGAAGTTGCCTTAATGTTAAAACTATAGTGTTAATTAGTATCACAACAAGTTCGTAGCTAATCACATTTTATTACATCATCTGTTGTGCATTAGAGTTTTTAAATAGATGCATTTTTATTTTATAGTCCTCATATATAACCTTACAAAAGTCAAGTAATAATTTGCATGACTTATAATAAATAATGAGTAATGCTAGATTGAGCAGATTGCCAAAATTTATTAAAAGAATTTTTGACATAAAGTAAAAATAGTGATCGAATGAAATAAAGTGATATGATTTATTTATTAATTTAGAGATTCTCATACATGTCATATCAGTCAACCAATTCAATTCAAACAATTTTATTTTTTTTTTTACATTTTGACATTTTTCATAAATCATATCTAACTAAGAATGACTCAATATAATTAGATGCTTACAGCAATGCATATGTCCTTGAGAAAAGCACCATAAGCAAACCACATTATGGCACTCAGTGTGAGGAACAATGACAAGTTGAAGGGCATGAACTCTACACTCTTTGTACGAATAACTTGTGCCTACCACAACAACAAATTAATTAACAAAGATTTTGAGTGGGGCATAAGTTTTATACATAGAAGTGAAATCACTATTATTAATGAAAAGCAACATTCAATTCAATAATTAATGGAATATATATATATATTTTCACTCACCACAATGCTTAGAGGTGCTGCAAACACACTCACTGAAATGGCCACACAAATCCATCCAAGGACTATGACACGTTGGGAACCTTGTAGAGCAAAGTGGGTTATGAAGACAATCAAGCCTAAACACACCACGTTCATCGCCATAAACAGTTTTATGGTTAAACTCTGCATGCAATTAATTAATTAAAAAAATTCAGCATCAACTTAGCTAGCCAAAATTAGTGCGATCAAGTTCTTTTTTTTATAATCAATTTTGATTAATTAGATAACTGATGAGAAATTATAGAGTTCAATTAGTACTAGTAGTTGGTAAATATTATATTATATACCTTGGCATCCTTGGTGGCATAGATCATGTACATGAAAATGTAAATAATCTCAACGACACATCCAAATGAGTTAATGGTAAGGAGGAGAGTAGCATCTGTTTTGAGTAAGCCATAGTACAGCCAAAGCACAGAGCTGAATAATGCAACCAGGTAAGGCAGTGATTGGAACCCTTCAGTGGATTTCTTTTTGTATATTCGGTAGAATGTTGGCCTGCAATTTTATTTTTTTCATTTTTTTTAAAATGGAAAACACATACTCATTTAGCATTAGTTAGTGTTGACAATATAACAATGAACATGGTCTTTTTTTTAATTATTCAAAAAATAATTAAATTAGCTTGTCCTTAGTTAGGAAGTGACACTTAATTAGTTGATGTGTTGACATATACTTACAGGGGTGCCAAGTACACCAGGAAGGAAATAATGTTACCTAGGCATCATCAAAAGGAAAATGTGTTAATTCCATTGCTTTAGCCAACTGCAGTTAATCCCGCATGATTATATTGATAATCAACCCTATAATTAAAACGGCCATAGTTTTATAATTGAGTCACGTAATAATAATGTACGGGCTCAGCTTAGCCCATTCATTAATTAATTACTTTCAAAAGTAAAGAAGGTAGTTATTAAGGAATTAGAATTAGCTTGGTGGAAATGGAACTCTAAAAAGCTGTTCATGTATTAAAATAATGTGATTTTGAAAAGAAATGAGTTACAACAATGACAATAGAGAAAGATGAGAAATGCACTAGAAGAGGTTACTAGAACATGTTAATAATAAAAAAAAAACGAAGGAAAATTGCAGCAAATGAAAGAGACCAATGATGAAGACCCTTATCAGTGTTTACCTAATATCCCAAAAGTTAATGCCAAATTGTGACCGTCCATATTAATAGCCATGAACTCTCTCTCTCTCTCTCTCTCTCTCTCTCTCTCTCTCTCTCTCTCTCTCTCTCTTGTTATTCTTTAGGTTATGAGCAAATGCACAAGAGTATAGGGGTTGCTATAGGAAACCTTATTAGCTATAGGTTTATTAGTTCCTAATCAACCCCTTAATCTCATGCAAGGCACTGAAGCTGGTGGGGATGATTGAGCAAAACTATGTCCTATATATACACAAACGATATGAAGAGAGAAACGAAAAGAAGGAAACTGAATTTTTAAAAAAAATAATAATTAAAAAAAGGAATAAAGGAGAAAGTATTGTTATTATTAATGATGAAGTGTGGGATATTGAGTCTATGCTGCGTAATGAAGTCATTCATGTTTCATGAGGCATTGGTCTTTTTAGTAGGTAACGTAGCCAAAAACCATTTACCTTGCCTGCCTAGGAATCTCCACGTGCCACTCGAATCATATTATTGAGAGGAGTATGACAACTTAATTTAATAATTCTTAAAAAATTGTGTGAGATTCATGGTAAATTCCAACTAATAGACTCACACCTCTATAAAAGCAGTCCAAGGATTATATCAAATTGAATTCTTTAATATTATTTCTATTATTGGGAGATATCCATGGAATTTACATACATACTTTCACCAAACGTAATGCACTTTGCCAATAAGCCACAACGTATAAATATTAGTATCCATGTCAATGAGAATGCCACGTGTTTAATTGATGTCATTCAGTCATTATTTGAGTTTAGAAATATTTGCATCTTCATTATAAGTTAAAATTCACGATGTATCTAAGTGTACCTATGTTGTGAGATAAGTAATAATGTAATCACATTTTAAATGTTCAAATAACATTAGTCTTATTTATGTATGAAAAATAATAAAACAAAGCAAGATAAAGGTAAAAGAAAGTTTCTCTCATGACACATGTGTAACATCACATTCTTAAACGCGTATACAATAAAAATAGGTTCTATCACTTTTATCTCCCAACAAGGGGTTTATTATAAGTGTGAAAAAAAAAATAGGTGTTGTCCTTGTGCGTAAGGAAAATTTTCTCGGGGGGTAATAATTTCTTTTGTTAAGAATTTCTCAACAAGACACACGGCTAGAATGCTAGGAAAAACGTGAGAGGACATAGTAACATTATTCTATTTGTCATTCTAAAACTTAGGGAGAGTCTTTTTTATTTTTTGACGTTACCGAAAATGGGGGAAGGTGTCCTAGCTAGGAAGGTATGGATGGAATAATCACGTGACGTGAGCTTCTCCTCCCTCCATGAAATCCTCTCAAACCGTTGATTTCTATCAAACACGCTTCGCCGCGTCATTCTCATTCCCAATTCTCTCTTCTTCTTCTTCTGTTACACACTTAATTCCTTTTGCGCATTTCCGTTTGCACCCTTGTCTCATTCTGTAAGCTAGCTAGCTGTTTTCTGTGTGCGCATCTATTAAGGTTTTTCTTGTGCCACAAGCATTCCATTTTTTTACCTCTTATTTATTATTAGAGTTAATGTCTAAGTCTATACTTGATAAATGTGTTCACGCCTATCTTGGTCTCTAAGGTTGAGTTTAATAAAAAACATACAATTTTTATTCTTCTAAGCCTCAATGTTGTGTTTTCTCATGCAAAAATTTTCTCTCAACAAATTACAAAAAATACATTTTTTTTAATCTCTAAGACCCCTATCATGTTTGTTGTACCAAAGGTAACCTAAAAAAATTAAAATGTTAACTTAATTCCTGAAATATTTTTTTGTTGTCCACATTAGTCTTGTTGTTTCTTGTACTTTAGTCCCTAAAAAGATTAGTTAGAGAGACCAAGTTGGGCACCAAACAAAATTTCAAAGACTAAGTTGAGATTTTAATTTTTTTTCATCAAATTAGATACCGAGACATTTTTTATGGATTAACTTGAACATTAACTCTAATTATTATTTCAACTATTTTTTTATAAAGTGAAAAAATAGGGTTTTATCAACTCTTCAAATTAAAAGAATGTATTGTGTGTATGTCACTAATTGATTTTCCCTCTTCAAGCCTTGCATTTCTTGCGGTTCTCTTGTGCAAAAGGAATTGAGTACGACAAAATAACAAACCCCTCCATCAACAAAATTCAATGATTTTAGCTAGTATTTTTTCATCTTGCTATAGTTGGTAATTAACAATTGACTATCTATATATAGTATAGCTAGCTATAATTAAGGCTAAATCTAGAGCTCTGGTATATGGTGCATTCATTTGAGATTGCAGTACATTTTTTCAATGATTGGTATATATTGGGGATTGCTCACTCGAAATCCTATATATTTTCCAATTCAAGAATAATGTGCTACAGCTAGGAAAAAGGATTTTCGCAAGTATTAAACATAACTACTTTTGTGACGCTGATAAGCTAGCTTCACAAGTCATGCTTTGCTTTTACGTCTTTTATGGGTGACATTGGAGAGAAAATTAAGGAACGTCTGTATGATTGATCAGTAGTAACACATTAATCATGAATGGCATAACATTTCATGTGATTTATTGTAACATTAACATGCGGCTGGGTTTCATAATTCTGTGGTCGAGATCCACCAGTCAAACACGGTACTTTAAAGATGGAAAATAAGATTGTAAGTCATGGGAATTAAGCTCTCTCTCTCTCTCTCTCTTATATTATGAGAAAAAGTGTCCATAAAAAATTGAAAAAGTTTTGGCTGTCAGGGAATCTTGCATCGAGCACTGTCCAATGTGTCCACAGCGCTCCAAATTTTTTACTCTTTTATCCTTAGTAGAGGAATTAATTATCAAAATATCATCGTTTTAAAATATATTATCTAATTACCACCGTTTGGGCTGACGTGGATTCCGCGGACAGCGTGGACGGCCACGCCTAAATTCGCCAACACGGTTGGCGAATTCCTTACAAACGTAAATATATTACTTGCCCTAAATTCGCCAACGCGAAAGGAGAATTCAACACGAATTCGCCACCTGTGTTAGCCAATCACTACTCACGTGCCCTAAACCTTGCAAACCGGTTTGACGAACGCTGGCAAATTCAACCCGGATTTGCCACCCGGTTTGGCGAGTCCGCATTAATGATGTTGATAAATTGTATAATAGGTTTTTAACATAAAATCACATAAAACTATATAATATCCAAACACTATTTTATAGGCACACAAAATTCTTAATAGATTATAATGCATATTACACACACACACACATATATATGATGGAGGGTGCAAAAGTCCAAAAAACATGGTTTCTCGGATAAGTGCAAAAGTCCAAAAAATATGCTTGCAAAAAGACTGATACGCTCTTTGCCCTGCGCACAGGGGGTCAAATCGATCGATTTGCACTTTGGAGAGCCAGAATGACTTTGACTCATTTCTCAACTTTTTTTACCAATACAACAACTACTATAGGTATATAAACACTTAAAATGTTTGTGATCTAACCAATGTGAGACTAGAGCTTTCGAAATACATGTTTTCTAACAAAGTGGCTGCAATGAGAGTTTTCTTTCCCATACACACTGAATGTTACATATACATTACAGTATTGCTTGATTTTTGCTCTAAACGAAACAATTTTCTGAGCTACGTGTCTATTATTTTGAAGAAAAAAAAAGTGACGCTATATTTCTATAAATCGAAGATAAGACATAGTTGCTGATTGATTGTTGTTGTTGAAGGTAGCAATCACTAATTAACTTGATTGTAGTAAAAAAGAAACCGTACTTGTATACATGCCTCTTTTGAGAATTCATTATTTCTAATAACCGATGGGTTCGTCATTTATCATCGCTATTAAAAAAACTAATGGTTATTATTTCATATATACATTATTATTTAAATCTTTACTGACAGAAATGAATGCTAATTACTCAAACAATGCATTATTCATTTTTTACGGTTGCTTTTTGGCAACAAAACAAATTTAAGAATGGCTAAAAATTGTGATAGCAGAGGACATTGTGCCGAAAGATTTGAGGCATGCTTAATACAATTGCTATTTAGGCAAGCCTTAACCGACTCGTTTAGCATACAAATTGAGGTATACTATATATAGGATACAAACAAAAGTATACTACAATACCATACAAAAGCTTGTATAACAAAACATGTATACCATCCTCAAGTTCAACTTCTTTGATATTCACAATCCATCTATGCATGTATATGTAAGATTCACTGTGTATGGGAAAGATAACTCTCATTGCAGCCACTTTGTTAGAAAACATGTATTTCAAAAGTTCTAGTCCCACATTGGTTAGATCACAAACCTTTTAACTGTTTATATACTTTTAGTAGTTGTTGTATTGGTAAAAAGAGTTGAGAAAGGAGTTGGGCGCGCGTGCATGAGTCAAAGCCATTTGGGCTCTCCGAATTGCAAATTGATTGATTTGCCCCCCTGCGCGCACGACAAAGAGCGTATCGATCTTTTTGCAAGCATATTTTTTGGACTTTTGCACTTATCCGAGAAATCATGTTTTTTGGACTTTTGCACCCTCCATCATATATATATATGTGTGTGAGTGTGTGTAATATGCATTATAATCTATTACAAATTTTGTGTGCCTATAAAATAGTGTTTGGATATTATATAGTTTTATGTGATTTTATGTTAAAAACCTATTATACAATTTATCAACATCATTAATGCGGAGGCCATATTCACCAACTGTGTTGGCAAATCTGACGTGGTCGTCCACGCGGTCCGCAGAATCCACCTCAGCCCAAACCGTGGTAATTAGGTAATATGTTTTGCAACAAGGGTATTTTGGTAATTAGTTCCTCTAGCGAGAGTAAAAGAGTAAAAAACTCTAGCGCTCCACTACCATGATTTTTTACATATATGTATTATGTATGTTGGTACTACAGGGGACATGACACATAGAGATGTAGGGAAAAAATTTAATTTATATATTTTTTTATATTTTATTAAAATTAAGACACAAGGGATACAAATCTTTTATTCGAAGGGACATAGAATTGAAACCTAAAAGAATAATAATTTTCTTTATCGTTGTCCTCTGTCTTATATATGATATGATATCAAAGTCATTGAAAATAAATGGTTATCCACCCTCCCCTGTCCCAAGAACCCAATTCAATTATTTGGATGCGATTAACAACTTTCGCACTAATTAAAGGTGGTTTATATGATGTTATAATCAATTAACTAATTTGTTAGTAATTTGAGTTGCAAATGTCTACCACCATGCCACTGATATGCGGAACTTATGGAAGGCTTGTACCACGTGTTTTTGGCATGGAATTTTTATGAATGAAATATGCATTAGAAATTATAATCTAATAATAATAATTTGAATGGATAACTATGAGATTTTAAGAAGGGAAACTTGGTGGGTTGGTGGTTTGTGTGTATAGCAGATATGTGTGTATATATTAGTTAGTGCCCTCTTTAATTGTTTGTTTTTAGTGGCTTATTGGGCATGAAGATAAGGGTGGATAAGGTTCAAGATTGTTTAGGAAGGTGATCTTAAGTTGGGGATGCAACTCCAATAATGAAATTATGAGTCTTTCCATTCAATTAATCATGAAAAAGGATAAAGAAACAAATAGATAAAAAAAAATGTAACATTGATTGTTCAAGTAGTTTGACACTTTTTTTTAAGCAAAGCTTGAATTTAAGTGTTGTGAGTAAAAAAACTATTATTAAAAAATTTTTATCCTCACAGTGAACTAACTTGGCTCAAATCAGATTAAATGAAATCTATTAAACTTTAGGTATATATGATTTTAATTAAAAGTAAAGTTGGTAGCATAGACCATTTCTCAAGCTACACAACCCTACATATATTAGCCCAAAAACATTTTAATACAACGCATTTAAATATGACTAGACATTAACTTTTCATTTAAACACTTTTAAATATGTGTTAAACAAGTGTCTTCTTTATATGTCCTATATAATGGCATACAACAATCTCACAAAGATTTGACCTTCCTAGTTAGGAGTGTGGTGGCTCAAGCTTAATATCATGGGAGAATCAATAAAATGGGATCTCGCGCATTTTTGACCCCAATGTAAACTCAATACATGTGCTGATGTGCATAAAACATGAAATGGATACAGTTTTTAATGTTAGTCGTATCAAACATTAATTGATTCTCCCTCTATCCATCAATTTTAATTAAGTTATTCTTACGAAAAATTATAGTAAATAAAATGTTTAGATTAAGTTACTCTTATAAAAAATTGTAATGTAATTAATACAATAATAAAAAATTCATAATAAATAGATACATAATTAAAAATATAATAATTAATATTTTAATAATGTATTCAAATAACAATTAATTTTTAAAAAAAATTAAATAAAACGTGGCATATCAAAATGGATAAGTGAACTTTTTAATCTTCAATCGGAAAGAGGACTGATTGAGTTTTAAAGTTGAAATATGACTATACTTCTGTATAGGGGTGTCAAAATGGGCGGGTTCGGCCCGTTTAGGCTCGCGGGCCTAAACGGGCTGGGCAAAAAATATGCATATTTTTTAGGCTCGGCTCGTTTATGGTCAGTCCGAGGGCCTAAACGGGCCGCTCGCCAGCTCGTTTATTTTTTTAAAAAAAATTCAAAAAAAATTATTGAAATTTTTTTTAAAAAAATTCACGGGTAAACGGGCCAGCCCGCGAGCCAAACGGATCGGGCTTAAACAGTCCAATTTTTTTTCAAATTTTTACGAGCCTATTTTTTGCATGTAAAGCCCGTCCATTTAACCGGGTAAACGGACCAAGTAAACGGGCCGGACCCATTTGGACAGCCATTGATAAAAGGAAGTAGGAACGCGATAATGTTCGTCCAATCAAACCAATGTTAGTTGTTGCATTGAAGAAAGTTGTGAAACAATGTATGGTGGAAATATAGGTTTGCAGCATAAGGTAGGCATAAAACAAGGCGAATCCAGGTCTGTTTGAAGTAAAGATTTTTAATGACATGACTTTAATTTTTGCCTTTTTAAAGGTGCTTGGATTTTTTTTTCAAAAGACATTGGAGTTTATTTTAAAAAGTTAATTGTTGATATAAAATTTAAAAGTTGAAAATAAATTTTAATGAGAAGTTAATAACTTTTGAAAAAAAAGTTAAAAATATTTCTTTTCTAGATTTAGATTTTTTTTAAATTTATGCAAATATATAAAATTGATTATTTCAATAAAAAATGATTATTTTAATAAATAAGTTGAAACAAACACACTAATTACAAGATGGGTAAGAATTCTCTAAAATGAAACCACTCACTTTAGAGAATAAAATTAGAGATCTCACTATTAAATTATTAAAGTAAAGATGAGACTCATTTTTATTTTAATAATTCAACAATGATATTTATTATTTTATCTTTTAAAGTGAAAATTTTCATTTTAAAGCATTTAAATATTTAAAAATACTATTTCGTTTAACATTATTAGATTTTTTTATTATTATTTCAATAGTTTTTTTTTTCTGTCATGAACTCATGGGTGTTGATTTTGACTTGATTGATGGAAATTTACTGGTTTGGCCAAATGGACTATACCCTGATACGGTTGTCAGTGGAGTTTGACTGAGTTGGATAATTAGCTTTGTGTTCAATGGGTCATAGTTAGAAAGAAATCAAATCCCGACCTATTTGTCTAAACAAAACATTATTTAGAGCTCAAATAGCAAGCATAAAAAAATTGTTAATTTTATTCATAATTGAATACTTCAATCGTTTTATTAAAAATTAAACATACAGTACAAGTAAGTATGAGTAATTACTCACGGAATTTAAAACTGTGGTTGGATGGCAGCGAATTAGAGGAATAAAAAAAGAATGACGTTTAAATAGAACGTTAGAGTGAAAAACTACTTTACTAAGGTTCGTTTAAAGATACATTCATGTTTTTTTCTAATGGGAAATAAATAATAATTAAATCAAAAGTAATAAGGACAGTGAGCAAGAAAATAGGAGCATTCTCAATTCAAGATGCAATATTTTAGAATAATGCAAAGTTGATAAAAACATCAATTAAAGAATTACAATTCCTTAGAATATGTGACGTTATAAATCAGCTAAAGCATAAATATAAATGTAAGATAAGAATGATTCTTCATGTGAGAAATTGGAGAGGCCATCATTTAGTATATGGATTGTGTAAGATGTGTTACTTTTGAAGTAAATTTTTAAGCAACCTAACTCCCAAGTAAATATGGCACTTTCGCGTGTTTTCATAATTTTTTTACATTGAATAACATCTATCGAATCGATTTATGGATTAGATATAACGAATGATTTTTTGTTGACCCTTATGATAATGCTTAAACGGAAGCCACTACTGTGGCATCACATGCAAAGTCCATGCTTACTGTGTAGATACTGATACAAAGAACTAACCATTAATTTTATCTTATTAAACTGTCAAATTGCATATTGTATATTTTGCGCGCGCTAAGAAAAATAAAGTTTTAAGTAGTTACTACACAGTCAACCTTTAACACTTACAAAGAATTTTGATTTGTCCATGCTCAATTTTTTTTAGAGTCAAACATTATGTCAAATCAATGTTGTCATTTTCTATCTCTTTAGATTAAAGTGAGTTTAGGAAAGTTCATAATGATTTTACTGTGTCTTTTCCACTTGCTCAATTAATTGGGTATGAGGGATGCATATTTAAAAGACCATATTTGTACACAATACAATTATGTTTTATTAAACCTATTATGTTCCGTATTCATACATTTCTTCTTTAGAAAGCACACAGATTTTTTTACCAATTTTTAAAAAATTACACTATACACTCAAATAAAATGATAAATTTAATTAATATTACACCCGTTAAATTCAACCACCATTCACTTTAATGCATACTACCTACTCATAACTACCACCAAGTGAGTGTCACTTAACTGCACTATCATCACTCTACACCACACAATAGAATTAAAAAAAAAAAGAGATTATTTTATCATTAACTGCACAAAAAATAAATGCTACATTGAATTACAAATGTATAGTGGTATTATTTCAAGTTTAAGTCACATGTAAACAACAAAAATGCTAGAATAACTTTGTCAAATAAACGTATATGCAACTCGAATATAATTAGTTTTATAGTAGAATATATAAATAAATACATGTAATCAAGATTTTAAACTTACAAAAGTAGTATTTGCACAATGTGTTTTTTGAAATATTTCTAAAATTCATTTTTAACATAAAAAGAATAATCAATTTTTATTTTTTAAATATCAATAATTTTAAACTTTCCTATACATATTCTGATATTATTATTTTTTCTTAAAAGGAATTCAAACAAGTGAACCCAAAAAAATTTCCATTTCCACCAAAATAATATTCCACAAAGCAAACGTGAATGAAGCCTAAGAAAATTGGCAACGACTAATAAGAAAAATGGTAAACCAAACTAATGTTAGGAGGAACCTTCAATCGTTTTTCCTCGTATCAAAACAGAAAAGAAGCAACTTTTTCACGTTAAGAGGTTGTACCAGTGACACTGATGCCGCATTCAGCGTACAGGGCCCATGATCTTCGATCTAAGGTGGTCTTCACCGACACGACATCCCATGTAGCAATTTTTCCAAGGCCCTTTTTCTCAATTTTTTTTTTGTTTTTTATCTTTTGCGAACATACACCAATAAAGGATAGTTAATACCATTACCTGCAAAAAGGGTTGACGAAAATTATGCATGTTTTGGGCCGTACCCTCTATGAATCATGAATTGCCAATTTGACATCATCATCATCAATCATGACTTGAACCAAAGTTGATGCCTTTGTCCTTAGATTCACTCATTCATTCATTCACCCTTTCTTTCCTTTTTGGTCCCCAACTTTTCCTAATTTCAACCAATCAATCTCTTCAGCACAGACCCACAGTGCAGATGCCTTAAAGTGTGTCAATTTTTAAGCATGATGGGTGGCTTTAATGGGTATGGTTTGCCTTGAGGCCAAGTTGGGTGGGTTAAAGTTGGATCCTTTTTTGGTTCTGGAGTAGTGGGGCCTTTTGCTGCTCCAGTTCCATTGAAAGGAGGGTTAAGGGGATGAATGATCGTGTGAGAATAGAGTATCACTGTGTCTGCTGCTAGTATAGTGGATGCATACATATGTTTCGGAGGCTGAGATGGTTTGTGGGTCGGAATCAGAAGAATTGGTCAACCAAGAGGTTGGTCAATGGTGACCAACCTGGCCCTGCAAGGCCAAACCAGCTCCCTCTGCTCGATGCTGTTCACGAAGTTGCTGTTTACATTCATAGGTTTCATAATCTTGACCTCTTCGAACAAGGGTATGCTCTAATTTCTTGCTCTGTGTTTGTGTTGCTATGTTTTTTGTTCTTATTGCTGTTATGCAGATGGTACAAAATCAAGGTTACTATGAGATGGGAGGAGGGTGAAGAATCCTATCCTGGGATTCCAGCTCGGGTTGTTCAGTACGAAGGTGAGTTATATGCATCTGTTTATTGTAGTTTGTGATCACTTTTGGTATACTACTGGGCTGATTTAGTTTATGGAAACATAAGTTTGTGGTTCATTGAGAATTTGAGATCTCGTGGCTGTATCGGTGTGTGTGATCCACACACAAACATGTAATTGCATAAAAATTAGAGTTTATATTGCCAAGGCAATCTACTTTCTTTTTTCATGTAGTGAGATGTTATGTGCCTGTAAGTATGTTTTTCCAACCAAAATGAGGTTTAAGAGGTGAACCTCTTGTAAATTTATGTCTCACTGGTACTGGTTGCCTGAGAATGCAGAAATGGTTTATTTAACTAATCTCAAATATTTAGTATCCAAGCTTGCCATATAGACGTGAGTTCTTCTTGCAACTTGTGACATTCGAAACAACTGGGTTCCATATATGAGACATGGTGTATAAACATAATTCATACAAGTTTAATATTGAGAAATTGGATAATTCTCTTTTAGATTCTTTTAATATACATGAGAACATTGACACAAGCTATGCTGAGCAATTACTTTGTTTCTGTCGTTAGTTTGCTGTCTTGTGTTATATTTGTGTTTTAGCTAGAGTAAAATCTTAGAATCCAACTTTTCTTTGAGCTGCAGCTCCTGAAGTGGGTTCTGACAATTTATGTAGAGTTTGGATGATCAATGATACAGACAACAGTTTTTCAACACCGCCGTTCCGGATTAAATATGCAAGGCAGGATGTATTTCTTTCTATCATGATTTCATTCTACATTCCATTTGGTGAATGTAAGGTCAGTTTTTCTCTTTCGTGATCTTTTTATATAACCTATAATATATATAGGCAATGAAGGATGTCATATTTTGTTGAACAAACAAACTAGGTATAGAATACAATGTTTGAATTGTCATAAGCAGGACATTTTGACAGAAATATAATTCTCAGGTTTTAGCACACCTTTTTATATGCAGGACCGATCTTCTTCTGTTATCTTGAAGTTTGAACTCTTGCGCGCCCCTATTACTGAAACTGGGTTAGTTAATGGTGCTATTTTCCTTACTGAGTGTAATGATGTATTAAACTAGTGAAAGCTACATATATAATAGAATTGATTGAGCTTGAGTTTGATTTTATTATTATGACTGAGTTTGAGGTTGGGAACACTAAAAATTCTTGCATCATTGTGCAGGTCTGAGCTACAAGGGTCACTGGATGCATGCTCTGCTTCAGTTCATGAATATAAAATCCCCCCTAAAGCTCTTCTGGGATTGCATTCATATTGTCCTGTCCATTTTGATGCTTTCCATGCTGTTCTTGTTGATACTAGTGTTCACATCAGTCTACTAAAAGCTACTTATCGCACCTCTCGACAGAAGGTATCCAGGTTTGTCAGGGTTCCAGTTTTTAAAGTTCAAATAAATACTCACAATGTAGATTTTTTCTAGAATACCACAAATATATTCTAGAATCAGTTAGTCCTCTAATTGATGAGGAATCTTAGCAGTTGTTTTTCTTATTTGATTAAGAGTCTTGTAACTTAGGCTTGGACTAGTTGTATTGCATTTAGTGCTTTGATTTTATATACATTAGTGCTTGACCTAAATATTGTTTTAACTCTTGAATATGGTTGTTTGATTTATATCAGTGATTATAGAGACTCAGAAGGCACTTATGTTGAAGATTATGTTGGGACAAACAAGGTATGATGTGTTCTGTTACTGTAAATTTTGTAGAACTTCATAGCAATGTTTCTTATTTTATAAAATTGTTTGTAGTTGACTTTGTAAAATTGTGATTTATTACTATTGGTTGAGATTAATTTTGCTTAGAAATCTCTCTCTTCTTTCTTTCTTTTTTTTTTACAAAAAACTATTGTTGCCTTATTTCTCTACTGATGGTGAAAACTCAAATCAGGTTATGCTCATCAAAGCAATTATGGCTGCCCATGATATCCTGCTTGAAGATTTGAAACGAATAAGCACAGGCATTGACCAACCTATTGATTTGACAGAAATTGTTTTTGAATCAGATGTTACAAAATGGTTTAGTTCTACTCCACCAGCACATGTTAGCAGCCATGGGGAACCGTCCCCGTCACTTCAACTGCCTAATGAACCACAAGTAAGTGTTGAGGTTTGTTATTCTTGCAAAGCGAATGTTTCATCGTCTGTTCTGTTTCTTTATCTTATAGACTATCTGCTAATGTAATACTTTAATCTTCCCCTTGACAGGAAGCTGCTCGTTCTATCAATTATCTTGCTGAGGAATCATTTCAACCTTTTTCTTGGGATGACCATCTGTTAAACTCTTTCCAGTCTCTGGGAAATCAGCTCTCATGTCTTTGGAATATATTTCTGAAATTCCACAGGTTTGTTCGGATAGATTATAGAAGTAATTTCATATCCAAATAATTATTCAACTTTGGCAAACTGCTGAGCTCCTGGTAGCCCCTTTCTCTGTAAATTCATGCTACAGTTGTGCATCCATTCTGATAATTATGTCATCTAAAAGATTGTTTTGCCATGTTTTTCTTGGTTTGAGGTTTATCTTTGGTATAAATTAGCCGAGTTGGAGCCTGATTGACAGGCTAACTTAGGTTTAGGTTGTGCAGAATGAGGCATTTTTTATTTGTAAGATGAGCAGAATGAGGAATTTTTTATTTGTAAGATGAAGGCGTAGAATGTTAAGTTGTGAGAAAAAGATGCACTCTTTGAGCATAATATTTTAGAATTACATCAAGTTGATAACATCATCTCCTTTTTCATTTTATCCTGTCACCCAGGGAAAACAAAACAAAGATATTGGAATTTCTACGTTATTCCTGGGCTAACGATCGGAGAACTGAATGGTCAATATGGATGGTGTACTCAAAGGTTGCAATGCCTCATCAATATATGAGTAATGGAGCTGAAAAGACATTGTTGCACCATGGTGCACGTGGAAACACAAGGAGGTTAACTGATGATGTAATTATCTATTAAATGTTGTACAAGATTCACAAAGTTCATCATTGTCTGCTATGATTTAAATTAATTATTAGATTGCTTTCATATGCATTCGCTTCATTTAATCATTTTCTTCAAATATGTTACCTTTTCTTCTGTTCAGCCTATTCAAACTGCGACAACACGTGCAGAACTTCATAGGCGAGGTATAGCACAAATGAGGGTAAGTAATTATTTTTTGTCTGAAATGTTTCATAATCTCTCTTTTTCCTAGTGAGTGGAATTTACGAAATGTATGAACTCCATGCAGATCAACAACAGGTCACTTCAAGACATGTATATATTTGAAGATCCTTTGCGCGTTCCAATTATTATTGTAGAGCGCTTGACAAACGTGTACTGTTCCACTAGTGTGAGTTCAGATTTCATTCCTTCGAAGGGCAAAGCGAGGCATAACCTAGAAAATGGATCTAGAGCCACAAACAAGCTGTGTGGTAGTAGCCGTCTACAACAAAATGACCATGTTTTGAGACTAGTTGTTTTTGTACATGGTTTTCAGGCATGTTTCACATTCTTGCAGTTGCTTTTTTCTTCTTGATCTGTTCGGGTTTTCTCCCCTTATTTCTTGCTGCTCTTTGGCCTTCAGTTTTTTAGGAGTTAAAAACTACTATACTTTTTCTGAAGACTGAACCGGCAATATGTTTGACTGGCCTATTAAAAGTTCAATAGAAGCTACCTTTGAATTCTTCTTACCAACCACCTCTTATGTTTTACTGATTTAATTTTGTATTATGTTTTACTTTATATTAATTTGTTGATTAATTCTGATGATTTTGGCATAAATCAAGTTACTCTCTAAAAGAAGTTGAATATCTATTATTACTTATACATACGATATTAGGATTTCAGCATTGATACTTATACTTCCAGTGCCTGGATAAGTTTTTGGTGGTTACTGAGTAGTTATTGTTTTCTATCTAATCTGACTAAGCATACCCCTCATCACTCAAATATTAACAGGGAAATCATTTGGATTTACGGCTTGTTCGGAACCAATGGCTCTTAATAGACCCCAAGATACAGTGTCTTATGTCAGAGGCAAATGAAGACAAAACATCTGAAGATTTCAGAGAAATGGGATTGCGGCTGGCCCAGGAAGTGATCTCTTTTGTGAAAAAGAGGATGGATAAAGCTTCAAGAAGTGGAAACTTGAAAGATATCAAGCTCAGCTTCGTTGGTCATTCTATTGGGAATCTCATTATCAGAGCTGCATTAGCTGGTATTTATGCACCATTTTGAAGGATACTCATCAAAATTTATACTCGGGAAACTAATGTGCTTTTTACATTTTTAATAATTCCAGAAAGCATCATGGAGCCATATCTAATATACTTACATACATATGTCTCCATATCTGGTCCGCACTTGGGCTACATGTATAGTTCGAACTCTCTCTTCAATTCAGGGCTGTGGCTATTGAAGAAGCTCAAGGGCACACAATGCATCCATCAACTGACCTTTACGGATGACCCTGATCTTGAGAATACTTTCATCTACAATCTTTCCAAGGTATTCGATGCATAACATTTTGCTCCTACTTATAGGCTGTCTTATCCCTAACCCCTAGTCGGTCTCCTTTTCCCTGGTCCTGAATATTGTAAGCTTTTTGTGGTTTGGAATGGAGGTAAATTAGTGATTACAGAAGAGGTTGTCTACCTTAAGGTTCCTGTGGTGTATTTTAATGAAGGGAATATAGGGAAATAAGTTATATTTTTTTAGTCTTAATTTGGCTACCAATGTTGAATGCTGTCATTCTTGTCTTCGCTACAGGAGAACACACTGGCAAACTTCCGGAACGTGATTCTTTTCTCGTCACCTCAGGTATCCTTTATATGCTTATGACGGGGATCATCATAGGTTGTGAAACCTATATTTACAGACCTTACTTTTCCTTGCATTATTTTGAATTATCTTGCGTTCACATACTGGATCGTTTCTTGAAGTGTGAAGACGTAGTATAAGATTGTAACATGTTTCAATTATGAGAAGAATAGAAAAATAGAAATGTCCTTGGTGGAATGCTTAAATTTATTAGATGTCATGACTATTTAGCCACTCCATCTTCTTTTCTGCAATGGTCTTCTGTTTCGTCAGACATTTTTTTACTTTATTCACAAGGGTCCTATGCAAATGATGGTATTTATTTTAGAGTTCTATCCGCATGCAAGGTAGCCTTAGAAACTAGGTTTTATATTTTAAAGTTTCCTTTTATTATTATGAAAGGTATATCATAATTCTTGTTGCTCATTATATGTCAGGATGGTTATGTTCCATATCATTCTGCCAGAATAGAACTTTGTTCGGCAGCTTCTTCGGATTTCTCTAAAAGAGGGAAAATCTTCCTGGACATGCTAAATAATTGCTTGGACCAAATCCGAACCGACTCCGACCATCGTGTGGTCATGCGCTGCGACACCAACTTCAACACCTCTTCCTATGGCAGGAACGTAAACTCAATCATTGGACGGACTGCTCATATAGAGTTCTTGGAGTCCGACATTTTCGCAAAGTTCGTAATGTGGTCTTTCCCAGAGCTGTTTAGATAGGAATTCAGGCAAATTGGTTTAGAAAAACTGGTAGGTAGACGCACGACTGTGAAACAGTGGAACTAAAAACACTGTATCATGATGAAAATAGATAAGGGGTGGAGGATTGAAGTCCATTAAAGGTCAAAACTCCATGACCAGACATTCTTCCGGCTCGGTTCTCGTGTAGGAAAAAACTGGTGGATCTTAACCCTCCAGTAAACATGCCGACATTTTTCATTGGGGCCGGGAGCTTGGGACATGTGCAGTGCAGAGCAGCAGGACTTGCATGGGGTCTTGGCCAGTTTTCTTGCCAATATAGCCTTTTTTGGTCTGTAGTAACTAAACTGTGTTCTGCTAAAGGATCTGAGCTTTTACATGTTAAGAGTGGACAGTGTTGTAACTTACGGCATGTTTGCACTTTGTTGCATGTACAAACAAAGAACAAAAAGCAAGCATGGGTGTACCATATCTGGCAGGTCATATAGAAGTTATTAGATCTTCAGGCTTAGGAAACTAGAGACAATGTTGTACACTAACAGTTGATATTCAAAGAATTTTCTAGAGAATGTCCTTCAATTTCATTCCAAAATCACTTTCCAGCACAACCATGCCTTTTTAGCCCGTTCTTTCTTTTCTCAACTGTTTTGGTGCCAGTTGTTTTGCTATCGTTTCTGTGGTGTCGTCTTCATGTCAGGTTAGTCAAATTGTTTGACTAATGAAATTGTCTTCAGAAGTTATGGTTAAATTTTTTATTGAAAGAGCCTTCTTTAAAAATTTTAAAAAGCTAAATAAATGCCTCGGGCCTCAGTGTAATAGAGAATAGGTGGGGAAATTGTAAAACTATTTTTGAATGATTACCAATTTTAGAACTTTAACAATGCAAAAAAAAAAGTCTATTTTCAAATGTGTAGAGGTAAAAAAAAAAGTTTCATTCTTTAAGCTGCCTCATTTCCACTGACCCCGAAAGCAAAAGAACAACATATTTACTGTGACATTATACTCATTCGGCTTCTAATTAAATAACTCTTAATATTCCGATCAATAAAAACAAAGGAAGAACATGTAAATTACATAATCATACACGCCATTAAATTTTAAACCAAATCTCAGCAACTGAGAATATTATTCTAGGATCATCTTAAGCAATAAAATTCACTCATAGAAGTGCAGTGAAACACTTGCTATGTATATAACTAAGTCAGAAAGTGAAGAAACCATAAAATATTTAACAAGTAACCTGACCATGTTTTCTTACACAAAGTAGTGAATATAAATACAATGCATATAACAAGAGAGCGCTAAATGATTTATCTGCTAAGCTCGTCTACTCATTCTTCCTTCTCTCAAAAAAAGCTGGTACCATGTAAAATGTACATGTTCACGACTATGTACATCTGATAGCTCAGCAACAATCCAACAGTTTCATTGATCTGCATAGCTTGACGTACCAAGGTAATCAAGACCCTCAGTTCGGCACGTCATAATCTTCCGGAACGCCTCTCTCACTTGGCGCTCCAATGGATCCAATCCAACTTTAAAAGATTCACAAACATGCGTAAGCTCCTTCAAATCACGTTCAACTTCCACTTCTTGCTCCCCTGTCAAAGGAAACTGAGCTGAATCCACAAAGTCTGTCAAGTGCCGGGTGCATATCTCAACTCGGTATATCTCCTTCAACAATCCATTTGAGTTCCGTCGCTCTCGCTTCTTTGACTCCTCCATGATCCTTTCGTGAAGCAAGGTAACCGGAGTGCTCCATGAGAACTGCCGTGGGACCGAAAAATGAATGTTTAGACCCCTCTCCTGACAAGGAATTGAGGCAACAAGGGTCCACAAAACAATCAAGAGAATACAATTCATAGTGTAAACAGGAACTGCAAGCCCACTTGTCGCAGCAATCTCATTCCCACGAGGCGGAATCAGGTTGCTTGCAATGGACTGCAGTTGCTTGAATGCAGACCAGGAACGAGAGACACTCCATGAATGTGATCTTGAATGCCCTGCCGAGTGTTGATCCTTGCTCGAGTTATGCCGCCCGAAAGACCTATTGCGCTGAGACAAAACTGATCCAGAGTCTTTCTCATCAAGCATTGCCAGTGCTAAATCCATCAGCGCCTTTCTTGCCCTCCAAAACTGGCCTTCACTTAATGCTCTCTTATTTGAACCCAATGCACAATGGACAATATCCAGATGCTTTAGCCACATACGAATCTTCTCAATCCCATCACGGCTTGCATTACAAATGTCAAGCGCCTTCACTGACTTCTCAAAGAATTCAGAAATCAAGCGATCCAAAGGGGATTTCGATACCTGCTCTTTGTTATTCAACAGAATAACCCTGAATTCCTCAAGGCAGCTGATAAATACACCCAGGAGCTTCTGCATCCAATCAATTGAGAGCAACTCATCATTACTAACCCCGGAAAGGTCATTGAATCGATCTGTGACCCGCCTCTGGAATGATCCGAGCTCTAGATTACAGGAATCGGCTTCATGACCTGCATCCACAGAATCAACCTGTTCCTGCCTGGCACCAAATATTGAGCGGCCAAATGAGGAAAATGATGATGATGAAGGGCTCTGATTATCTGTAGGAGGCATTCTCACAGACTAGACTTCAGAGGAAACCCCCTGAAGATCCTCACTATACTGGACCCGAACCACGAGATCACTTGAAACCCATCAAAAACAGCTGCATTAACATTCCCAATCTCTTGTAAGTAACCGGAGTCCCAGGAATCTAAAAAATGCTCAACAGTCCAACATAAATCACACTCAATCATCATAACATCGATCTGAACAAACAGATCAACCAAATTCCAATGCCAGAATCAAAACCCAAATTAGAAAATATCTCAACTTTCACTCACATGACTCCCACCACCTCCAAATTCAACAGCTAACAAAGCCCAAATAAAAATCTAACCTTTATATTATATCTAATCTAAACCAAAGCTAAGAAAAACTCAGAATTTTCAAAAACCCACATACCCATATGTTCAAACAATCTTTCAATAAGAGGCATATTTCTTAGAACATCATGACGCTAGTAGAAAAAAGAAGAAAAAGCAAGTGCATGAACTGCATGTAAGAAAGCTTTGGAATAAAAAGGAAGTACCTTTGAACTTGAAAAGCGTAGAACCGAATCAAAAAAAGATCATATGAGAGTTTTGTAGATGGAAGGGGAGGGGTGATCACATGAAGCGTTTGAGCTGTGAAAATAAGAGTGGAAAAGGCGAAATCCAAAACCCTAGCGAAGGACCAAAGCCCCTCGCTTTGGTTAACAACGCCAGTTCAAGGGAAGAGCAACCAATTGTATGTAATTATCAGAATATTATTGCCGAGACAACTGACAAGACAACATTTTTTTTATTTTATTTAAGGTATGAAAATTTAAAAAATGTAAATGTAAGATGGAGGGGATTTTTGTTTGGAGAATATGCTATTTTTTTTCCTTCCTTCTAGATACGGCTGTGTTACTGTTATCCTTCTTTTATTCTTTCTTAGCAGAATTGTTCTTCTTTGTTGTGATTTTTTATACAATGAAAACCAATTGATTATGCCTGACACTTTTTTTTTGTTGTAGAAAAAAAATTATAAAAGATTTTGGAATTTTCTTCTGTGCTTATATTTTTATAAGAATATTTATACTCTTCTATTTCAACAATTAATTGTGATTTAATTACAAATGTACAAATAATAAATAGTTTGAATAACTAAAAAGTGTGGTGTGGTAATAGTTCACATTGTCCCTTAATTATGTTGGTGTGAATTTGATTCTCCTTCATAAAAATGAAAAAATATTTTTAAAAGATACCATGGATGTACCCAAAAGAAGTAGATTGATTTAGTGTGCCTATTTTTTAGACACAAAATAATCAAAGGGTATCCTTACTTTAGAACTTGGTTGAAAATTAATTAGTAAATATTTTGTAAGTCCTGTGTTTTTAAAATATTTAAATAGATTTTTTCCGTTTAAAATTTTTATTGAGTTAGTGAACAAAAATAAATAGATTTATTGAGTCTTAAATTTTATTTGATAGAAGTCTTAAAGTTGTTTAATAAGGTCATGTGACTTTTAACAATATAGTTGATTCATAAATTAATGTTCTTTTTTATGGTACAAAGAAATTAGTACTTTTTTTTTATACTTCAAAAATTGCATTCAATGAAATTTAAAATTAAGACCTCATACATAATATTCAAACTCCTGACCATTAGACCAGTCCTAATTGCTTAAAATTATTTTAAAAAAACCAATACTTTGAAAATTAGTGTTCTTTGAGATTAAAAAGATCTATTTGTGCGAATCATTCACTACAGGAATCTACAAAGAAAGTTAATCAAAATAACATGCATCATTCACTAAAAAAAAATTACAGTGAAATATAGTAAAAAAAAATAGTATCTTATTACAAAAAGAAAAGAATCAAGAAACCTAAAAATAGTATCTATCGAGGGGTGTAATTTACTCAGTATTTTTTTTTTGCGAGACACACACAGCGTGCCATTTTTTTATTATTTTATTTTTGTATGAAGTCAACATGCATTGCGCATCTATCTTGTCTATAATGGCAAACAAAAAATGTTAGCCTTCAATTATCCTCCTTTATTTTCCTAGTAACTTCATCATTTCGTTATTTGTAACTCGTTGTCAGCTATGTAATTCAAATCACGTTCGAGAAATTTACTCGTAAGTAATGACAAATCAGACTAAATGAAAAGGAAGGTTAGTCAATGATACTATCTTTTTTTTCCCT
>QANU01031477.1:197803-230495 GCA_003254905.1 Nissolia schottii
AATTAACATAATACGAAGATTTAAGTCTCTTAATTTAGTATTAAAAACATTTCTAATATAAAATTGATCTTCAGACTATTCCTTCTTTTATTGAAGGACAAAAAATTAAAAAAAAATTAAAAAAAAAAGTTAAGCAGCCTGCTTAGACAGCCACTCATATCTACAATTTCGTTCAACTAATCTTTATCAATCATAAATAATATCTGCAACTACCATGCCAGAAAAAAGTGTCAAGACTCACAAGAATTCTGGTGCTAATTTTTGTGTGCCCCACCTTGCAAGGCCTAATCTATAGAGCACAAGGGTCACCACATAATTCTCACAATAATAAGCACATCTCAATCACCAAACGCAGCAGAACCTAAAACCTGTTAAATGATACATTGAACTGAGTAGGATGCATAGAACAATACATTACAAGTTAGAAATTCTCTTAAAAACCCTGTTACATCAAGGACTCACTACAGCTACAATGATTCATTGAATCATAGTTTCATAAGTAACTAAATAACAACAATTGTCTATTCTGATGACACTGGTAATAAGAAAAATGAAAAAAAGAAAAGGAAGAGAAAGGACAACACCATCATCAAGTTCTATGCTTGAAAAAATTATTCACAAGCCAATTTGGTGTCAAAGCTGCTCAAGCATATTGCAAAAGCCTGGAATGCAGATAGAGGATACCGATAATCCATAGTGAACATATCTTTCCCAACTTTACCGAACTGCAGAATTACCTTGTCGTGATCCGGAGGGGGTGGCTGAGATGGCGTGGGTGCACCAGCAGGCGGCTGTATGGCAGCAATCAGCTGGAAGTTTTTAACAGACGCAACTGTTACCCGTCCCCGGAAATTAAGGCACCAGCACTGTAATTGCTCATGCCATCTTGGCGGCTTGTTTTTCAGAACCAAGGGCCTCGACTTGTCATCCTCATCTTCATTAGAGGATCCCCCAATCTCAGAAAACCGTGAGCTGCTGAACTCAACAGAGTGATCTAGGGACTTCGAAAAGGAGATGCTCCGAAACGAGTCCTCCAAGGCGCGTGGAAGAAGCTCTGGTTGACCAGGAACGGTGCCACCCGCATCAAGTGCAGACATTGGTATAGAATGCATGATGCAATGCATCCTCCTGGGGCCTCTTGTCCCAAGCACATTCAGTTCATATGTTACCTGCGCTATGTTGTAACTCCCAGACGGGACCTTTGGCGAAACCTTTTTGGAATTAAATCGCCGACTTGTCCTCCCAGACCCAGTCCCAGGAGGGGGTATATGGGCAGTACTGTACGGCGGCTGTGTATCATACACAATGAATTTTGTACCAAGAAAATTTGATCTGGTGTATGAAATGCAAAGAAAGTACCATAAGTGAGAATACAAGGGTGTAAAATAGAACTAAACACTCTCAGTAAATCACCTTAAAAACAAAACATGACAAGAAAACCTCTTACAAGGGGAGAAAAGGAAGTAAAGTAGAACACAAATTCTATGTAAACTGCCCCCCCCCCCNACTAAGAAATCTGCAAGGAAAAAAGTAAAAACAAGAACCTAAAATTTTCCCTTAATATAGAAATTCAAAAAAGGACATTTGAGCATACATCTAGAGCACTGTGATCAATTGAAGCCTAGAGCTAGCATATCATGATTTTCAACCTTAAACTAATGGGAGTCAGAACTCATAATTATAGTCTAAATCTTAGACATGGACTATAACGGTTTCAAATAGGATGCGTAAGTGTAGTAAACCCTTGCAAGCAGTAAACTCACCTCAGCTTTCCAATGTAAGTGCTACTTGATCTAGATACATTATCAGCATCCATCGAAATGATATACTCGGTGTAAGTTGTTCTCCTCGACCTCTTGGCAGAAAGGAGGAATTTCCCATTTTCGACCAGCAAAGCTGCCAAAGTTGTAGGACATAAATAAGAAAAGAAAAAAAATATGCAATGGGTGCAGAAAGCACTAGGAAAAGGAAGGAAGTATCACATTCTTATTTTTTTCCCATGTATCGCACAGTATACAGATAGATTGAAAACTTCCACAGACGGCAATTAATGATAGATACAACCTGTTTGTACCATACTTCACTAGATTGATTGTCCACATCTAAATTTAATTTAGTAACCTAACTTTGCACACTCTTAAATAACTTAAAAGTTTCACGCTAATTTCTACAAAAGTCCTGTTAAGGCTAGGCCACAACCCCAAAATGACTAGCAAGCATCAATCAATCACACAGGGAAATAAACATGGGGAAATTGACCATTATGAACTTTCGACTTTTCATAACTCTAATATTTGCAACTGCTTCATCAATAAAAAATAAAGTACTACAAGCATCACCCTTTTTTCCATTAAAAAATATAGAGACATGCAACCAGAATCAACATTTACACAAACAGTAATGTTTTATGGCAAGTAAAAAGACCATTTTTAAAGTTATATCTACAATGCCAATCAAATCAACTGTTTGACAAAATACATAAGAACAAATACATGTAGTCATAGGCTCATAGCAGAACCGGAAGCATCTGAACATTATCGTAGTGAACAAGCTACAATATAAGCCCAAGAGAAAATCCGGGGGTAAAAGGAAGGCTTACCAGGGCTGAGACAAAGGAATAGGCGGTATGTTAAACTCGATTTATCTCTTTTGATAAAACATTGAATGCTTCCATCGCGTGGTCCTGGCTGAAAAGTCAACGAAGTAGAAAACAAGATTAGCATGGTGCTTCAGACAGCCATATCAACAATAGGAAAAGACTAGTTCATCAAAATGAGACAACCAGCTACACAAGACAAACAACGAAACAAACCTGCTTTAGGGACATGGGAAATGTAAGTTTGCCACAGAACTCTGGACTCTTCACAAGTTCCTTGCACATATTCCTCCAAGACCGGCATACTGCAGCACATGCAACAACATGCTTTCGTGCAGGCCACGTACTCTCACTCTCCTCTAGTCTTCTAATGACGTCATATAGTAATTCCGGGGGCAAGCTAGCCCAACAACTATTTTGAATTACAAGAGGATGGTCATGCAAATCTTGTACGGACCCGTGAGATTTTCCTCTGTGATGGCCAGTAAGCTGCCTGACATCAAAACTCCTCATAGACAAGCTCCCAAAACTACCCCTCACATCACGAACTATGCTCCGGAATGACATTTTTCACTTGGATCTGAGAAATAGAACTATATATATAGTGATAGACTGTATCTGACCACTGTGAGCATATAGCCGCAAATACCTGAAAAAGGAAATTTTCATTTCAACACTATCATTTGTTATTGTTGTCGTTATTCTTCATGTTTACCACAAATTACTCGCTAAAGACTAAGAACCAAAATAAAATATTTTCGGATATCCAAATCAATATATATTTTCAAATTCACAAATCTCTATTTTAAGCATCCACATAAACATAGCAGTGAATCAAAAGACAGAGGATTACAATTATACGACGTCAATGGAGTTAACAAGGGCATCAAGGTTTGACATTCTGTGATTACCCGCCATCATAAAGGATAATCCAAAAAAGGCATTATCATAATGCTGATGGTGGCACATACAAAAGTGACAATGCTACAAACTTGTCATTCACTAGTTAAAATCTTCTAATTTGACTTCCAAACACATTCACCAGCTAATTTTGGACTTCAAAAAAATAAAAATAAAAGTAAAGAGAAACTTCTATTTTATTGTCCTTTAGAACCATTTCCCTAACAAGAAGCTCAAATCAGAAGCAGATACTACAGCACGACGTATCAGAAGAAAAGGGGTGTGGGAAAGAAAGAAGGAAACGATACTAACACTTAAAAAACTTGAAAGTTGATCCAAGCTTGATCAAAAGCCACTCTTCACCTGCAAAGTATAATATAAAAATGTCAGAAAATGAGTACTAAAATACTAAAATCAGTACTCAAATCCCACAATCTAGTTTAAGATTTGCCTCGCATAAGCACTGGAAGCAAAATTGGCCCCATTATTATAACCCCCCATCACTTTGAACAAAAACCTAGTTGAAAAAAGGTCCAGACTTTTAGAAAAACCCAGAAAAAAAAAGAAGCAGAAAACTTTGGATTTGGAAGATAAACATACCCAGATTCTATAGATCTGCAGGTGAAGAATTAGCACAACTTGCAGGAGATGAAATCTACAGCAGAATCAGAAAAAAAGGGACCCCTTATATGCAGCAGCTAGATTCAACGAAGCATAAAGACACAAGCTTTTTTGTTAAAAAAAAAGGCTTAGATGCCAAAATCTTCTTCTTCCTAATCTCGTTGGTTCTCTCTCTCTCTCTCTGATGAGATATGCGGACTCCAAAGCTGCATCAAATCTAGTTCAGGAAGCAAAGGAAAAAAGCCGTAGAAGTTCAATTATTTATATTCAATGAGAATTCATCGGTGTATTCTTTGGGTTTTACTTGAATTTATCAAACATTTTTACTTTATTTTTTTAATCAATTATTTATTCATTACAACTGTTAGTTGAAAACAACATAAAACTTTAAAATATGTTTTTAATACCCTCTTGGTGTCCATAATGACCAAATGGGCATTTGACTTTTTTTTCTTTTCCTCCTGTGTTATCCAAAGGATGGTCTGCACTTATTTTTTAACAACAGATCATTGAAATAAATTTTATATATGATAAAATACTGCAGAAATATGAAATGTATTGTAATGAATATCAATCATCAAATACAACTGCGCCAATTGCTGTTGTTTTTACTTTTTATAACTTCAAAGAATGCAAATCCTTTTTTCTTTTTCTTTTTTATTTTTGTGGAAAGTTTAAGCTACCTTCATATACTGCAAATTTACTTTCAAGTTCAGTTTTCAAAAATATTTTGGTAATGCAAGTTTTGCTTTTAAGTGGTAAAAAGAAGACATGATAAAGTTTTTTGTTTGATATCTTATAGCTTATAAGAAGTAAAATTAGTTGTCAAATGTTGTTCATTGAAAAAATAAAAAAGGTAAACATAAAATTTTCGATAACATTTTTAACGTATATGCTGAAAAGCAGCACATTAGATGTGCACCTTATTGTCCCACGATAAGACCACATCTTACAGTACTATTGAAATAAAGATAAAGTCTATCCAATGGTGTAAGATTAAAAGCGCATTTTATAGTGGAAAAAGAAGGATAGGAGTTGGCATGCATGTTTCATGGTCCTCGTGACAAGTCTCTTGTTTCATTTTATTCAAGGGGGGGGTGGGTTTAACGGCAGCCGGAATTGGTAGGTTGTTGAAAAAAAATAAAGATTTATTTAGTGTTATGGTTGATTGGATTAGAAATAGGAATTGGTAATTCATGTCAATTTAATGATCCGTCGTTCGTGACACGTGTTTGTGTGTGGGTAGAAATGATGTCCTATAGATTTGTGATATCAAGGGTTGTAGGTCGTGTAAGGAGACAAGTTAGTGTCTTTGTTTGAGGTTGGTGGAGGAAAGGGTGGTATAAGATGGTGGTGTGTGGTGGTGGAGATGAGAGGAGCTGGTTGTTTCGTTGCGGGGTTGGGGTTGGGGATCGTGGAGAAGGCCATGTGAGGAACCCGAAGAAAGGATTGGTGTTTGTTGTGGGATGGTTAGATGCCGTGTTGAAAGGCTAAGTGAGTGACGCCACTTGCTTTTAGGGTTTGGTGGCAGACATGTTTGTTGGTGGGTGCGTTTCGTTTTTTTGTTAGAGATGAAGAGTTTTTTAATTTTGTTATTTTTAGGACATGAATTCATGTTTCATGGTCATACGAATCCTTGTACAAATGCAGAACGATGGTGAACCAAGCTCGCTCTCATCGGACCATAGCACAAACCAAAGTAGCAAACTCCTTTGCAACCACGAATGACAACACCAAAGCAACAAACAGCAGATCGAGCAACATAGACGATGATTGTGTGGTGGCACGAACAACGAAAACGACCCAGACATGCTTCCCACACCACGAAATTGGACTCGTTCGCACACTTATTTGGTGTTTCAATAAATTTTTCCCAAAAATTTGTGTCATAACCTAATTAAATGATATTAAATTTGTCAAGTTTATGTTTGTCTTTTTCACTTGGGATATATCTATCTATCTTTAACTCTAACACTTTTAAACTCTTTATTCTCTTATACCGCCTCTTTCCAACTCAAATATGGTACACATTCAACGTGATGCTTTTCAACATACACGTTAGAGACGTGACCAAAATTCTCAAACCAAACTCATGATCACAGGTTTAGGAAAAAACTTTTATAATATTTGCTAAATTTGGGTGTGTTTATTTTAGATTTTAAAAAAGTGATTAAAAAATTAACTTTTATTATAGAGTTACAAAACTGAAAACATATTTTTTTTTTAAAAAAATGTTCCATTTATCTTTTGTTTATAAAGTTGAAAATAAGTTTTTTTTATTCAGATTATTTTTTTTACAAATTATCACTATTTAATTAAAGCAAATAAATTTTTCATCAAATTAATTGAAACAAACGTACCATTTATGATCATTGCAGTGATTGAATCCCATAACATTTAATAATTAAGGACCTTTTGTGAATTATTAAAATAAATAGCATCTTCTAAAATGGGAATCTATAAATTATTAATTGTATATTTTATTAAGTTTAAGAGGGGACAAGATGAGGTGTTCTCCATTTTAAACCTGTTTTTAATATATACATTATAGAGAAACTTGCTTGATAGATAGATTTGATATACGGGCCGGGCAATAATCATTTATTTGAATTACTTGACATTTACTCAATCTACCCAAGAGGGACATATCATGATCAAGATCCCTAGTGAAAATGGTCAAATTGTCATGTTACATAAATATGATTACCAACTTCATCACTACAACTAATGAGATAGTTTCACTATGTAGGAGATATTTTGCTGGAAATAGAAAAGTATACGGTATTCAGCATAATTGTTTAGTTAACTAGCAATGTAATTATCGCTCACACTAGCGAGACATTTAGTTAGTATAGTTGAGAATGTACCAATAAAAAAGTAGGTTTAGTTGAGACAGTGGACTTTATACAGCCGATGGAAATTATGATTGCATTGTATAGTTGCAGCAGCAGCAGCAATGACTACGTAACAGTACTAGTTAGTTAAGCGGTGATGATTAATTTGGAAAGGGAGAGTTGTATTATTAAAATCTTAAAATAATCATTTTTTTTCAATTTTCCAATATTTATTTGGTTTATATTGTAAATTAGCATTCCTTCTGCACAATATCTGTTATTATAAAATAGAACGAGTATTCTTTTTTCCTGTAATGCTATCTATATTAATGGCTACATGCAATTTTAGTAAACACAATATTAAATTAACGGTATATTAATGAAGATAACTTTGTTTAGTAGAAATATTTTTATATGGTCATACCATTAACACATCACATTTGAACATACATAAAATAAAAATAGATTTTATTATTTTTATTATATGCTTTATTATGCATTTATGAATGCCACTAAATAACACTTATTTTTATTATGTGTATTCAAATGTAATATGTTAATCTTACTGCGGTAGAAGAAATTCTCGTGGAGAAGTATTTCAGGTGCATGCCACCTTACCTGTGTGAAAGATGAGGCCTCAAAATCTGACTTTGACAATTGTGACAATAACTCACACCGTCTCTCTCGTAAGTCATTGTATAACTCATTCACGTTTCATGAAACTTCGTAGAAATATTTAAGAAGGTGCTAAAAGCCTAAAACAGAATAAGTGTGCAGGACATGAGAGTGAATTCTTATCATATGAAAATTATACATAATTTTATCATTTATTTCTATTTACACTATTAATTTTTTTTTTCATATATATATATATAATATTTGTAAGATAATTTGAGATCTAAAATAAATGATAAAGCAATTTCTCTATGAAACAAAATGTTTCTGTTGGATGGGGATACCGTGTTCCTTGGCCTAATTTGTAATTATGTTGGAAGATGGAGACTCGTTCCCCTGGCGTTCAACAAGCCCTGCTTCATTAATCATAGGGGTGTCGGCCAAAAATTAAACTTCTTTTTAGAGTTTTTAGGGTCTGACTTGTTTATGGTCAGTCTGCGGGCTTAAACGGGTCAACTCGCCAGTCAATTTTTTAAATAAAAAAAATTTGGTCTATTTTTATGATTTTAAATCTAAAGTTATGAATAAGTTAAGTATGTGCGGTCATTTTTAGCTATTTTTTTTATCGTTTATCTATTAATTAATTAGAAAGAAATTGTTTAAATGGTTGATTGCGAGATTATATTAGCTTTTTTTTTTTTGGTTTCCCAGGGTATCCCCACCCGCGTGTCAGGTGAAACTAATCCCTCGTCGTTCTGAAGTCCAGTTAAGGGGTATACGGCTGGCCTGTGGGTTTGCTCCATTCACAGGAGGTAGGGATCGAACCCCTCCCACCTGCTTAAGGGACGAGAGTACTTAACCACTCACGCCAACCCGCCAGGTTATATATTAGCTTTTTTGTTCCTTCAACTATCTTGCTTAAAATATATCAAATGCTATTAAATGCTATTTGAAATCGATTCGTGAATTAATACAACTTTCATTAATTAAATGACGGCATATAACATTTATGTGAGTATTGTTATGTTATTGATCATAAAGTTTGAAAGTATATATCAACTTGTAGGGCATAGTCACTCATTGAAGGAATAAAATGTAAAATTTATCAATATCTATGTCATAACACTTTAGCTGTATAGCAATATAAATATATTTAAATAGTTAAACATGTTCAATTATAAGCTCAAATAATTAAACTCTAAATTCTTAAACTTCAAAATAAAATTTAGAGTTCAAAATGAAGCTTTTAAAATTTTGGTATTTTTTATAAAAAAAAATTCACGAACTCACGAGCTAGCCTGTGAACCCGTTAGGTTGGCCCGTTTAGCCCACGGGCCTAAACGAGCTGTGCCATTTTTTTTTCAAATTTTCATGAGCTTATTTTTTAAATATAAAGTCCGTCCATTTGATGGGGTTCGCTGGTGGGACTCATTTTGATAACCTTAATTAATCATGACATCATGTCATCATTTGTTTAATCACTTGTCAGCGTGCCAATTTCTCTCTCTGTCTTTCTCCATAGCATGAAGCATGCATGCCTTCATCATGAACTTCGCTAGCTAGCTACCTCGCATTGTTTTAATTTATTTATTATTTATTTTTGTTAGTAAGAAGCATTGTTTTGAGGTGGTTACTTAATTAAATATCTTATGGGTAATGTTTTTTTGATCTTCTCATGTTAGAGAGCATGAAATGACACTTCAATTCTTGTGTCTTTTTTCTTTGGGCCTTCAAGACGTTTGAAACTAACGCCGTGTATTGATATTGTACACGGCATGGTTGTGGCATGACTAATGGGCTCTATCAGCCCAAAGCATGTCAATTTTGGCATCAACACAATGGACCCAAAACTCCAAAAAAAGCAGAATGGATCCAAATCAACCATCCTTATAAGAGTGGGCTTACAAAAACAAGAAAAGAGGAATGGATCCAAGGCCAGCGTGTGAGACTAGCGTGATAACCGACTACACCACCCAGACTTGTGCGTTAATAAAGTCGATTGCGCTTAACCTACCACTAGCCTCACACTGTCACGTAAGACTTCTGACATAACATTTTATTTCCTTTCTTTTATCCCACAACACCGTTCTTGATAGGCTATATAGTGGAAATTACACACAAAAAATTTCATATCTAAATGAAAATTTTATAAAAGTTATTAAAATGTGATATACTTTTCTAAATAGTCACATTTTACGACAATTTAGGTCTTCATTTTTTTATTTTTTTTGGTAAATTATCACTTTTTATGACAATTTATGACTAAATATATTACTATTTTTTTAATTTATTTTTTTAATAAGTGATGATTTATAACACCATTTTTTTTTGTTTTAATAAATTACCACTTTTATGAAAATTTATTATAAAATCTCACATTTTGATATATTATAAAAATATAATCATAATTTTTTTTTTCACTTCTTCTACCTCACTTAAAATTTTTAACCCTGCATAATGCATATATAAACAAACCATAATAAGGCCCAGACAATTGAAACCATAGTTAGTTATGTATCATGCCCAAAAAAAAAAAAACCTCCATCAATCCAATTATATATCTTCTTAACTTCATGCGAACACGGCATAGTTTTGTATTCCATTAATCCACCAAAAGTGAAAATTTTTTAATTCTAAAGCTTTAAAATTGATTCCAAATATATTTTCACTAGAAAACCAAATATGCTAGTAATGTGTTTGAAGCACCAAAAAAACAAGCAATTTGCCTTGTAAGCTAGCTAGTTGCTGTTAAAACTTAGAAGTCTCAAGTTGCAGCCAATTTTTCATTGTGTTCAATCTCTCCTGGGACAACAAGCAAGTATAATGGACTAGATTGAGCTCTTTATAGAGATTAAATCAGATATCCATCATATTTGCATTCTCATCGATCATAAGTAAGGTCTTGGATGATCGTTGGACCCACTATGTAAATTTGCTCTGACGCCGAATAGATATATACATTTCTAACAAATACTTAGATGCTTAAAGAGGAAGAGTTTTTCCTTCTTTTACTTGAATTCTAACCACAAAATAATCAAAAGTACAAAAAAGAGAAAAAAAAGAAAGAAAAAGAAAAGGTAAATGTGTGGTGAAAAGTAACATGGAGGAAGTAATAATTTACCCCATGGTGAAGAAGGTAGAATGTCTCTTGACATTTCTAGCTGGTACTATTGGTTTGTGTTGTTATGGTCATGCTTATCATGCACGACCTATTGGCGTGAAGGTAGGATATCGGCTTCGAAACTTCTGGTCATTTCTTGTGATTCTTGCTCGTGAGTCTTGTTTTTCATTTCTTTGCTCATCCCCATAACACCATGTACAGGCCTAACACAATCACCACCGATTCAAGCGCACTATATGTGTACAAAATTAAACTACTCAAATCTTGATTATTATATACAAATGTTTAATGAATTAAGAATTAGTGTATACCTTCCTAAAATATGTGTTCTCACCCAAGAACAAATAAGCAGCAATAGCCACAATGATAAGCTGTAGAGTGTTGAAAATAGCTGCAAAGAGAGGGCCTCTTTTCTAAGCACCATCCAATGATAACAATCCTTATTCCAGAGGGCACAATTCCCTGCCATGAAAAACATTGATTAATTCTATATATATGAACCAACTTCAATTCTTTATGCATAATTCATATTTTGCATATAATTAGCATCATGTAGTTTACAATGTTATATATAGCTAGCATACCGAATAAGCCACAGCAAGAAGCCTCATACCCCAACCCAGCCTCCATTGGCTCCAATCTCTCTCAACACAAAGAGCAAAGACAGTGGATTGTATTGCGCCCATTATCGACATCAAAGCTGTGCCTGCGTAATGGCATGGATACTCTCTGCTCATCTTAGTCTGTATAATGTAAATTAATTGAGTACAAGAGACATCATTCAAAATAATTTGGAAAATCAAGATAATTTTTTGTGTGAAATTTGGTAATGTGCGAGAAATTTCCTGCTACTGTAAATAGGTAAAAACCTTGAAATATAGTAAAAATAGATTATCGTTATAAAGGCATTACCATATCCCTAATCAATATTTGACTATGGAATTTGTAAGAATGACACCCAACATCAAACACGAGAAACTCTTATTATCTTAAAATTAAAAGTATTTAGCTCAACCTTTAACGGTAATTCATGAGGAAAGGTTGTTCTGTTCGTTATAAAAAAATAAAAAGACTAATAAAACATGAGAGACTATACATATAAAGACTAATATTAAAAAAATGATATAAAAAACCTCAGAAATTGGCAAATAAGTAACTGCATGTTTGAATTTTAGGTGAAAGACATCTAAAATCAATTTTGAGTCTTAGGAGAAGTGAAAATTTTTCACTTCTAAATTTTGACAATTGATTCTGAACAACCACAATAAAAATTCAAACTTACTATAAATGATTTGTACGCGCCATATATATATATATATATGTATATGTATATATATATATGTATGTATATATATATACATATATAGCGAGATGAGTGAATCTTACCCATTGAGTTTTATATGAATGGTTAAAATTAAAAGCTGTGAATATGTCACATAATCATTTAAAAGTTATATGCCTTTTATATTTTAATATTGATCATTGATGAAAGATCTAATGACCAAGATTTACTTCTCTCCCTCTCACACACACACACATATATATATATAAATATAAAATTTTGACAATCCACTAAAAAATAAAATTCATTCATTAAAATAAAATTTCCTCTCTCTCTTGCTCTCACTCTCACTTTCTCTTTCTCTCATAGGCTCACTTTTCTTCTTCTTCTTCCTCCTTCTCCTCCTGTATCTTCATGTTCATCAGCTCTGTCGAGTTTGAGTACGCGTTCTTCTTCTTCTTAAGATGTTGGTTTCGTGTTGGTTTCTCTGTTTTATACTATTGGTTTATTTACTTTATACTGTTGGTTTCTTCGTTTTAAGATGTTAGTTTAATTTAAAGTGATGATTTACTGGTACTGATTTATTTTCTTTATTTATCAATGTTTTGGAGTATTGATTTCTCTGTTTTAGAGTGTTGGTTTATTTGTTTTAGAATGTTGATTTTTTTTGTTTTGTTTTAGAGCGTTTTGTTTATAGAGATTGTGTAGTAGTGGTATGAAGTGTACATAATACTCGTAAAAGAAACCAACATCATTGCAAAAAGAAACTAATATGTTTTTGTAAGAGAAACCAACATATCCAAGAAAAGAAATCAACATGACTGATATTAGTTTATTTTTATTATTTGTCATTGGTTCCTCTATGTTAGGTTGTTGTTTTGTTAGTTTACAGAGATTGAATTGTTTATTATTTTGTTGATTTCTTTATTTTTTAATGTGCAGGAATCATGCTTTTAAAATTGGTGGGTGATTACACACGCATAAAAGAAGAGTGAGGTTGAAGAGAAAAAATGTAGAAAAGAGCTAGATATTTTATTTTTTTAATGAGTTGTGGTTGTCCCTTTTGTTATACATGCAGCAAAGTCACATATATGTATGTATGGATGCATGTATGTATGTATATAGTTAACAAATAATAGCATACCGGAATGATGAGCCACATAGAGTTAGAGCAAAAGGCCAACAAGGCATATGTGACACCCAACGCTATATTACCGGAGCCATCAACATGTGATGGTGCGGTGCGCCCATTTTGGTTACCGTGGGGACTCAAAAAGGTTTATGTTGGAAGACCAAATATCAATTACTGGCCCTTTATAAAAAGTCAGTATCATTGCACCACCAATTCCAATTGCAGTTCCTACCACCTTGGCCATTCCCGAAATTGCTCTCATATTTAGTTTTTCCAAACTATACAAAATCAAAAAGCATTATAAACTTGGAGTGTCCGAAGTAGCTTTAGCTTCCACAAATTATTCATTTAATATTAAACATAATTAAAGCAATTAAATGTGGCATGTGTGAACATGATGCCCATAAGTACACTTAACATTTTATAAAAAATAGAGAAATGACAAGATCACTCGATATAATTTTGGGACAACACAATCACAAATGTGTGAAGTCCACTATGGTAAAACACACAATGAATTCAACATCTTTGTGAGTATAATTATTTTAAAGTTATTTCAAATGATTGGCATTGCTCAAAATAATATGTGTAATGTGTGTTGGTGGGAGTACCCGCAAGATACGGCCACGATGAAGGTTGTGCCCGGAATAAGGTTGGCCATGGCCATCATAAATATTGCTGGCATCAAAGCCAAGCCCTCGAAGTAAAGATTCTGATACAAACTTCCCCTGCACCATTACATAACCATTTGTGCTTTGTGAAATATGAATGAATTATTCGGTGAAATTGAGTAATTACGAATCCCATCACCATCATGGTATGGGGCATGGTTCTGACTAAAGTGGCGCTCGTGACCTGAAATGTATAGCTCCTTATACTATTGCGGAGGTACTTTATGAAAAAAAAAATTACTTCTATAAAAAATAGTCATTTAAACAAAAAAAAATATATTATCAAACGCAGAAAATGAATAATATTAAACACGTGCATGCATGAGGATGCAAAAATGTTCAGTGACAATATTTATTTCTCTGTTTTGTAGTAATATTAAACTCATGTACACAGGATACGTACAAAACATTTAGTGACAATATTTATTTGTTAGTTTGAGTGATTGGTGGGTAATTGATTTTTAAGTATACAAATAACATGGCTGATATATGGATATGTGTAGAAAGTTAAAGTAGCATTTATTTTGGACCAGATAAAGTAATTTTTTTTAATTATTCTTTTTGCAATATAAGAATAATTATCCAAAGTGAAAGTGATAATCTCTTTGAAATGAATTTAAAGTGAGAAAGTGAAAGTGTGCACTCATAAATTATTCAATATGACCCATACACACTATATCTGATCAATATTTATTATATTAGAAGGTTTTTACGGCTCATACACAATGAAAAGTGAAGAATAATAATGTGAGGCAACATATCCAAATAACCCGCAAAGAAATGCCAAAAAAAGCACCTTGAGCCTGAATAACAAAAAGAGATATGGTGAACCACTTCTCCTACATAAATTCATTGAAATAATTAATCATTGAAATAATTAATGATGGTAGTGTAACGAGAAGTAAAAGAAATGATAATTGACATATCAAAAATGAGACCAAGAGGGACAGTGGTTGCTGTTGCGAAAAGGAGTAGCTAACTTCATGCTCATTCTGTCACTTATGGCGAGCTTGTATAGCATGTTAACTGCGTCGTATCCAATATGCACCGTCACCATTAGGATTAGAGACAGCGAATTATTGCTTATGTTGTTTGTCTTTTCACAATTATTGATATGCTAGCTGCTAATGTAGTTTCAGTCTAAAAGGAAAAAAAGGACAAAGAATACTATCTGTTATAAAGTAATATCTCTTTCATATCTCTAAAAGAGTTTTGTTCCTTATATTTGGAATCAGCAGGCGTCGGATCTTCTCGTAGCGCAACAATAATGAATAGCAAAGAAGAATAAGAATAAGAAGGAAGAAGGCCAAGGCAAATCAAGAGGTTTTAGAAGCAGAGGAGTGTTACGGGATTTTAGGTATTGGTACGGAAGATTGATCATGCTGAAATTGGTATATCTATTACTGAGCGATGTGATGATAATTGACATATTCCGTGGTTGCCAACCTTTGGACAAATTTTGCGTTTATTATTATCAAGCAAATGGGTAATTAATGGGTAATTATTAGTGTTGAGTCTGTGTTAGGCCTGATACAAATTTCATAAATATAATATTTCATTAAAATTATTGGTTGCTTTTTATTTTTTAATGTAACTCTTTTAAAAATAATCAAAATATGGCAACATGTGTTTAACATTTATACACGATATTTTAATATACATGTATATCATTCTAATTCTCGTGCAATACAATATTTCGTTGCAATCTCTTGCAGTGTCACATTCCCTTAAAATTCTTGTACAATGTCACAGTTATTTGCAATCTCGGTATGTTGTCACATTTCCTTGCATTCTCAATGTAATGTCACATTTCCTTACAATCTTTGTGCAATACAATGTTTCCTTGCCATTACTGTGTAATGCCACATTCCTTGCAATCATCGTGCAATACTATTTTTCTTGCAATGCATGTGCAATGTCACATTTTATTTTGATTCTCGTGCAATACTACTCTTCTTTTCAAATAACGCGAAAAATCATATTTCCTTCAAATTCTAGTGCAATGCTATATTTTCTTGCAACTCTCGTGCAATGTTACATCTTCTTACAATTCAAGTGCAATGTCACGTTTCCTTTCATTTTTTGTGCAATGCTACCTTTCATTGAAATTCTTGTGCAATTCCACATCTTCTTACAATTCAAGTGCGATGTCATGTTTTCTTCAAATTTTTGTGCAATTTTATATTTTCTTGCAATTCTTATGCAATTCCAAACCTCCTTACAACTCAAGTGCAATGTCACATTTTCTTTAAATTTTCGTGCAATTCTATATTTTCTTGCAATTCTCATGCAATTCCACACCTTCTTATAATTCGAGTGCAATGTCACATTTTCTTCAAATTTCCATGCAATTCTATATATTCTTGCAAATTTTGCGGCTATTATTGTCAAGAAAATGGATGATTATTTTGTGAAGAGCTAGTAACTCAATTGACATCTCCCTTGGTATTGAGTCAAGGTATTAAGTCAAGGGGTCATGTGTTCAGTTGAAAAAATTAAAAATGAATGCACAATCAATGATCTCTATCTCAAAGGTTAAGATGGAGTAAGGAACACATGACTGGATAGTTCATGTGCCTTGAGCCTGTGGGATGAAGTATAATGTTTGATTCAAGCACTCAGTCTCGCTATCATATTTGCTAGAATTTACAGGTTATTCTAGTTGGCGGCCCCAAGGTAATTAGTTTGGCAAAACCGAGCAAACATTTTGTTAATAAAGAAAAGGGTTCAGTGACAACTAGATCTTTGACAAAACGAAGTGTTAACTTAGTCCCTAAAATTTTTAAATGTTTCTCATGCTAATCTCTTTGTTAGTGAGATTGTTAGTAGATGCTGATGTGTCCGTCAACTTCTCTGTTTTGTCTCCTTTCCTCACCAAAATGATGTTGTTTCGTTTTAATAATTAAAAAACAAACAAAATAAAAGAACAGAACAAAGGGCGCCCCACCACCCCAACGCCTTCTACCTCCATCTTCTACGTCTTCTTCTTCTTCTTCTTTTCACCACTCCACCCCAACGCAGCCCCCACCAATTCAACCCGATCTCCATCACACCAAAACAATGATAGCAACAACAAAAATGACGTTTTTAGCTACCAAAACGATAACGCATGCTCTCAACTCGCCAAGGCGGAGTCCTGTGGTAAGTTGCTACTAAAGCTTCTTTCGCTTCGGTGTGCAACAGTTGGAGCTAGAGGAGACGATGTAGACAATGGTAGTCGACTTCTACTATTGTGTCTTCTTCTTTTATGGGCTGATTAGAATCAGGATCAAGGATGATTAGGATTTGAGGATCTTGATTCGTAAGGGTTAAGGTTTTGGGAAATTGGGGATTTGATGTGGTGGCTTCTTCTTGTTATTCTTGGTTTTCTGGTTGTTGTTATTGCGATTCTCAGTCATTGTTAGGGGTTTGGGGTTTGCTAAGAATGTAGGATTTGGTGGATTTGAGCTTTGGTTATTTCATCTCAAAGGTGGAGATGGTTGATGTTGGTGGGATAAGAATGGGATGGATGGTCATGAGTTGGGTTGTGGGAGTGAGGGAGGGAGAAGAAAGAGGTAATTTAAGAATTTGATGGGAGTCAATTTAGAGATTTTATGAGGGTGACTAGGAAAGAAAGGAGAGAAAACGGAGGGGTTAATGGACACGTCAACGTCCGTTAACAATCTCATTAACAAAGGGATTAACGTGAAAAACATTCAAAAATTGAGGACCAAGTTGACACTTTTTTTTTTGTTAAGGATTTAGTTTGTGCTTAAATCAATTTTTAGGAACCTAATTGACACTTAACCTAAAAAAAAAGTTTGATTAGTTTTAGGCTTTCACTAACTTTTGGGTAAAATGAAATCCACACAAACACCATTGCATTAACAGAGCTAATTTCAAGCTCTCTGTTGAATGATATCACACATGACATGTACTTTATAACTGTTTTTGTGTGGGACAAATTTAACATGTAAACATACAAATGTTTAAATAAATAATTTTAATGATAGATATTAATTTTATTAAAACTCTCTCACTCTAACTTTAAGCAAAAAAACAAATAAGAAATTATTCCACTCTTATCGTAACGCTAACCAATAACATTCATCCCATAACTCTTTAAACGTGGAACAACAACGTGGAGTTGTTATTCATTGGTGAAAAAAAATAAATGAATAATACAAAATAAACTATGAATGAACTTGAAAAAAAATATTGAATATCATTTTAGAGGCCAAAAGTAGCTACAAATTGTATCGGTAGTATTTATTAGTATAAAATTTAGTTAATTTAAGTTTTGATTTGGTAATGTTGCGACTTTTTGAGAGCTATTGAATTTGACTCCTTAAAAAAAAGTTCTTAAAAAGTCATAATAATATTGTTTAATAAAAAAATAAAAAACTAACTTTCAATAAGCAGAAATCATAAAAATAATATTTGGTAAATATATTTTAAAGTTATTTTTTACATGTAAATATAAACATTAATGAGAGTAATAATTACTATTAAAATTTAATATTACATGAATCTTTTAAATTTTTGATAGTATAAGTCAACTTTAAAAGGTTACTTAAGAGAACTCCCAAAAACACCCTCTACCTTTTAATAGCCACTAGCAAAAATACCTTAGATTTTTGTTTACCAAAGATGAAAAATTGATTTATATTTTTTATGACCAAGAGCAATCCATTGAAAAGCTTTTGTCAAACTAAGCCTAACAATGCCACTCTGCCTTGGTTAAGTTTACCAGTTTTGTAACATGACATGTGGTGTCATTCAACACCCTTGCAATATATATTCCACGTCCGATTGTTATGCTGTAAATGGAGGTTGAGACAGAAAATGATGTTTGGCCTATGATTGTTGGGCTTAGTTTTGGTGCAGTCCATCGGCTTTGCTAGCCTATGCCACTTGGCATTTTTTGGATTGAGAAATATTGTTTGAGTCTCTTACTTCTTTAGTCTAAAAAAAAATGTTTTGTGTATACTAAAAAAATAACTACCAAATATTTATCAATATTAAATACTAGAATCTATGCCAGCGTGATGTGCGGCGGATATTTTACATATGTTAATAGGTATTCAAATAGAATCTAATACAACAATTAAAGTGAATTTTTTACTAAAATAACTTGGAACACACACACATATATAATATACATTCGTTAATAAGACCATTAAGTAATATTATATTATTGTGATACGGTCATCATTCAAATAATTAAACGATTCACAATTCAAAACCTCTGGTAAAAACATTATATTGTGTGAAGCAAATTATAAAATTAATTTATTAGTAATCGACATTTAATACTATATGATATTTTAAACAAAACATACAACTCAAGTAAGTTAGAAAAAAATAGGTTACTCTATGATTGACTTTCAGATTGTACTTATCTATTTTTTATAATAATAGTATTTTACGTAATCGTTATCATAAATTAAGTAAGTCACAACGGGTTCAAAACGGTCCATCCATTGTCTGATGCAGGTTACATATTTAAGTATTAGTTAACAAACTTACATATACAATACCAGATAGATAAACTATAGTTACATATACAAAAGTTATAGCTAATAATTGTTCATGCATTATCTAATATACTATGGAATTGGTTGCAATCTTCATTGTATCAAAACATCATTTTCTTCAACCCTTTTTCAAGACAGCAAGTTTTATGTCACCTGAATCAAGAAAACAATCCTATTATGTTCATTCCAAATAACCATAATTTTATCCCCAATTTGTTAAAGTACTATTCACAATAAAAAGCAATTACCATTCATCACTTTATATGTTTGTAGACGTTGCGTCAGACACCTCCATGCATTAAGTAATTCATACTTTATTTGCTCTTATTTATGAGGTTATTAAAATATTGTGTAATACATCCATAAAGGGCAAATCATGTTACGTATCATGTAGTTGCTGAAATTCCACATTAGGTGGATCTATGACATCTTCTTCTTCAACAATAGGAGGATTTGCGATATCAACAATGGGAGAATGTTGGTCATTGTTTTGTTCCTCACGTGGAAGATTGACAATGTCGTTCTCAAGTATGTAGGTTTGGTAGAAATTAGTCAAATATTGGTAGATGTTTTGGGGTAAAATGAAAGTCATGTTTCTAGATAGCTCTCTTCTATATCGTTTACCAAAGATGAAAAATTGGCTTATATCTTTTGAGACCAAGAGCAACCCATCGAAAAGCTTTGCCAAACTAAGCCTAACAATGTCACTCTGCCTTGGTTAAGTTTACCAGTTTTGTAACATGACATTTGGTGTCATTCAACACCCTTGCAATATACATTCCCAATGCGATTATTGTGCTGTAAATGGAGGTTGAGACAGAAAATGATAAGTTGGGCTTACGATTGTTGGGCTTAGTTTTGGTGTGGTCCATCGGCTTTGCTAGTCTATGCCACTTGGCATTTTTAGGATTGAGAAATATTGTTTAAGTCTCTTACTTCTTTAGTCTAAGAAAAATGTTTTGTGTACACTAAAAAAATAATTACCAAGTATTTATCAATATTAAATATTAGAATCTATACTCGCACGATGCGCGACGGATATTTTAAATATGTCAATAGTTATTCAAATAGAATCTAATACAACATTTAAACATTTAACGTGAAATTACTACTAAAATAACTTGAAACATATATATATACACACACACACATTCGTTTTTATAAGACTAACAGCATTTCTAATACTACTTATTTGACTGTTATTATGGTCATGTTTATGACCTAATAACGTGGAGATAACATCAACCTCAATAAATTCGAAATCTCTAGTGATTTCGAATGATTCTAGCCAACTAATCTTCTTTTTCATTTCTTTGCTCTTTCCCCGTAGCACTATGTATAGGCCTAACACAATTGTCATTGATCCAAGCACACCACATGTGCACACAATGAAACTAAATCAAATCATTATATATAACACATATTTAAATGAACTAACAATTAAATGTATACCTTCCTAAATATAAGTTCTCACCCAACACCAAAAAAGCAGCAATAGCCACAATGATAAGCTGTAGAGGGTTGAAAACAGATGCAAACAGAGGGCCTCTTTTTTGCAAGCACCATCCAATGACAACAATCATTATTCCAGTGGGCACAATTCCCTGCCATGAAACATTAATGCTATATGAACCAACTTCAATTTTTATGCATAATTCGTAATTTGTAAATAAGCATATATGTAGTTTACAAGTTACAATCATGACACTAGCATACCGAGTAAGCCACAGCAAGAAGCCTCACATTCCAACCAAGCTCTCATTGGCTCCAATCTCTCTCAACACAAACAGCAAAGACAATGGCCTGTATCGCGCCCATTGTAGACTTAAAGCTGTGCCTAAGTAATGGCATGGGTATTCTTTGCTCATTTTAGCCTGTATAGTGTAAATTAAGTTAATAAAAACATTATAGGGAGAGATCACACTAGACTTCATATAATAAAAATCTCGCTTGAAAAGATCTATTTTCATATGCTATATGGTTAAGTGAACGAGAAAAATATAACAATATTTTCAATTGGTGTGCCATCTCATAAAAAACAAGATAAACACTAATATCTTAAAATTAAACAAAGTCTAAACTCATCCAAGCCATTATAAAAGCTATCATAGCTTGACCAATGAGACTTAACATAGACTAATTTATAAAATGAAAAACTATAGAAATTGGTGAACAAGTACGATAGTAAAGAAATATAATATCACGTTATTAAAATTGTCTTCTTCTACCAGTTTAAGTTTTTGAAAAATAATTAATTATTGAGATGATATCAAAGCTATTATAATTAAGAGATCAATGGTTCAATCATTCACAACTCTCATAAACTTAAGATTTTGAAAGAGATGGCTGTGGGCACATGTATGTGTGTATATATATAGTTAACAAATAATTGCTCACCTGAATGATGAGCCAGAAAGAGTAGGAGCAATAGGCAGCCATGGCACACGTGACACCCAACACTTTGATGAAACGGCGTCGTATGCCCATTTTGGTTCTGATGGAGATCCAAAAGGTTGATGTGGGAAGACCAAATATCAATTTCTACCCCTTTATAGAAAGTCAATAGCTTTGCCCCACCGATTCCAATTGCGGTTCCTAGCACCTTGGCCTTTCCAAACTATACAAAATCAAAAACATTTACTAGTTCAATATTTAATATTAAATAAATTAAAGTCTGCCTGCCACAATGCTTGAAATAATGAAGGGTTCAAAAAAGAATATAATTATTGTAGTGTGGGTTGGTGGGTGAGTGGGCGCAAGATATGGCCATGAATATGATGAAGGTAATGGCTGGAACAAGGTTGAACATGGCCAACATAAATGTTGCTGGCATCAAAGCCAAGATTCTGACACACAACCATTTATGCTTTGTTTATGAACGAACCCAAAATTAAGGTGAAGAATAATGTGAGGTAACATACCCAAATAAGCCACACAGAAAAGCACCTTGAGAGTTATCTTTGGTGTCTTGTTCCTGTATATAGCAAAAAAAGATGCTCGGCCATATTCTTAATAATGATTGTAGAAGGAAAAGAGCGAATATGATGAAAAATGAGACCGAGAAGGATAGTGGATGTTGATGCGAAAGCGAGGCGGTAAGCAGTAGCTACCCTCATGTTGATGGCAGCAAATGCAAACTGCACCACCAACATTAGAACTACAGCTAGTGATTAATTTCTTATGCCCTTCATCATCTCTCCTCACAATTTTGCTGCTAATAAGTATTGCATGTAGTGGCCCTCAAATAATTATCCGAATCAGATTCAATAAACGGTGCTGTCTCCACCATGCTTATCTTTAATTAAATAAGGGAAATAATCTTTCAATCCATCTATGTGGAATATGAGAATATGAGAATGGGAAATGCTAAGTAAACTATTTTTTTTTACCAAAAGACAAAATTGATGTGTTTTACAATAAATAAAAAAAGGTATTTTATTTTATCTTTTTATTGTTGTCTATCTTATTTTTCTAACATTTCTTAATGAGAATATAAATCATCTCATATATATGAGTTTTTAATTTACACAACTTTTTTATGTATGATATCTCATAATTAATTTTTAAGTAAATTACATTGACATCTCCTGAGTTTTAGTGAAATTACACACATCTCTTCTCTATTTGTAACTTTGTCCAATGAACACCTTACCTTAAGCTTTGTAAAATGTTATACTCATCTCCTCTAATGACATTTTTAAAATATTTATGACTTTTAATTATTTTAGAATGACAAAAATACCTTACTTCTTTAATCTCCCATTTCTTCATATTTCCATATCATAAGTACTTTAACATTTTAATTTTTACATTTAACTAAAATAAATTTCATAAAAATATTAAATAAAAAAATTCATAAAAGATATTAAATAATAAAATAAATTTTCACTTTATTTTTAACATTCATTCAATTTTATTTTAATAATTTCTAAATTATGGTAACTTAATTTAACTGTAATTTTATGCTTTTGAGTTACCTCAAGTTCAGCGACCCTAACACAAATATGAAAGACAGTTTTGCACTGAAATTGGTGTTGCTAAACATAAAATTAAATTTGGCCTTTTGTACATTATGTTAATTGAAATAAATTAAATGAATGAAATTATCATTAAAATCACATTACCTTAGTTTAGATATTTATAAAATAAAAATTGAATGAATATTTAAAAAAAATTGAGAGAAATTGTTTTATTATTTAATATTTTTTATGAAATTTATTTTATTATTTAATATTTTCATTAAATTAATTTTAGTTGAATGTGAAAATTAAAATGTTATAGCACTTATGATATAGAAATATGAGAGAATGATAGATTAAAAAAATAAGGGTATTTTAGTCATTTTAAAGTATGTAAAAGTCGCAAATATTTCAAAAATGTTATTAGGAGATGTGAATGTAACCTTTTATAAAGCATAAGAGGGTCACGTGACAAAGTTACAAATAGAAAAAAAAAAAAAGTGAATGTAATTTCACTCAATTTTAAAGGAGATGAGTATAATTTAACCTCAATATTCTTAATGTCATATATTATGTATGAGACTACATTTTCAATCAATAGTGTGAGAAAGATCACACATAATAATGGGATGTCAAAAATCAATATAAAAGAATTCGTTTCCTATAAAATACGACTATATGAGAGAATCCTTTACTATGAAAATATCACAAATGAATTCTTTACTAAAAAATACATTAGCGCTTAATTATTACTGTTTACAATTGAAGTAATTTATCAATATGAATTGAATCGAGAAAAAAAAACTAATTACTTTTTTTATTTTGTTTATGAATACATAATACGGAAAAGTTGAGTACGAGTAGTTATGATGTTAAGTCCCAATTCAGCTAGGCATGAGTCGAATGGATAGCTTTTAATTATAATAGCATAGACATACCTCAGACTTAGAACTAACTTTTTAAAGTTGAGTCGAATTCACTTAATTTTAAAATATTATTATGTGTGTGTAATAGTCTTGTTATATTAAAAAGTTTCTTAAAAAAAGAAAAGGGTCTCTCAGTCACTATTTGTGATACTCTACATGTCCTCTCGTCATCGCGACACTAACGGATACACCACAAAAAGTCAAGCATTCAATTCTCACTTCTTCTTCTTCCTTATATATAAATTCTTTATCTCCTCTATTTCTTTACTCACCCAATCTCTTTAATTCTTCTTTCTCTTTTACTTATGTAATTTACTTTCAATTTATATTTATATAATTTTCAAAAAAAATCCGGTGAAACAAGTCTTATGCCTAATTGTTTGTTCAATCGAAAGTTGTTCGAAGTTCTTTTGTCATGTTGATCCTCTTACGCAAAACCGACACTATAGTATGAAAATGACTCTGCTTCATACAAAAGTGCACGAAAACTATTAGGATGACATGATTATTTTGAGGGTGAAAGAATAGAAAGTAAAAAAAAACAAAAAACTTAAATTAACTGTTAAACTTATTTATATGATGATAACTAATGAATATAAATAACATTTTTCTTATATAAGATGTATTTTTAATTAGCAAATCAGGTGGGCAATTCTTCTCCCTCCTTATTAGGAATATGATTATGTTCTGGGCGTATATAATTTTCTGACAAATTGTCATCATCATCACTAGAAACATTCTTGGTGGCAGTGGTTTGGCCCTGGTCATGGTGTTCTTTATCATGATCTATTTGCTTGGACATAACAACAACAACATTAACAGCTTCGGAGGACTCTTTAGTTCTCATTTCCTTGCTCTTACCCCACAGCACCGTGTACAACCCACACACAATCAGCACTCCTCCAATCACACTATATAACATATATACACACAATATTCAAATTAAACTAAATCGAATCATGGATACATGAAATTAAGCAAAAACAAATGGACATGAGAGTAATGCATATATATATATACACACACACACACGGAATATTGAGATTATTATATATATATAGTTTAAATAAATACCTTCCTAAATATAACTTTTCATTCAACAAGAAGGAAGCGGCGATAGCAACAATGGCAAGCTGTAGAGGGTAGAAAACAGAGGCAAATAGAGGGCCTCTCATATGTATGCACCATGCAATAACAATAACCACTAATCCAGAGGCCACCATTCCCTGCAATAACATGCATGCATTTAATTATACTCACACATGAATAATTAAAACAACATCCTTTTATATCATTCATACAATCCAAGAAGTTTATATATAAGTTAAGAGAATATATACATACCGCATAAGCAACAGCTATAAACCTGATGTTCCAACCTAATTTCCATTGGCTCCAGTCCCGGTCAACACAAAGTGCAAAAACAGTGGCCTGTATTGCCCCCATTGTGGACATTAAAGCCGTGCCTGTGTGATGGCATGGATATTCTTCATTCATCTTTGCCTATGAATGTCGACAACACACAACTCAAACCTAATTGACATAAATGACATTGATGATATATGAAATGTCAAGAATCTAATTAAGTTTAACTAAGAAGAATATAGGTTATTTGTAGTGCTGTTTGGGGACATTTTTTTTAAGGGATAATATTTTTATCAAAAATGATTCACAATTTTTTTCTTAATCTATGTTTAAGGGTAAGGCAGGCTCAACGTGTTGTGTCAAAAGTATCCACAGAAACTATACAAATTAATAATATTATCATGCTAAGGACATTTTGAAAACATTAGGAGAGGTTGAGTTCTAATTTTTCTCTCAAATAATTTTTAAAAGACACTTTAAAATATTCTTTTAAAGATGTCTACAAAATTGACACAAATAACATTATTGTACTATAAATATATATAAGTTGTTCTTAAGGAAAAAAAAAAAAGAAGGAAAAGCTGACCTGGATGTTGAGCCACAATGAATATGAGCAGCAGCTTGTAATGGCACATAAAACACCCAGGAATTTGCTACCAGCAGAGTGAGCATGTAGTTGTGGCATAATTTGCCCATTTTGATTGTGATGACGTGGATGCAAAAGGTTGATGTGGAAAGACCATATATCAAGCTCTACCCCTTTCAAAAAAGTCAACACCATTGCCCCACTAATTCCGGTTATGGTTCCTATCACCTTGGCTTTTCCCGCTGCTGCCCCCAAGTTTAATTTTTCCAAACTAAAACATAAAAAAAGCTAAATTAAGCCAAAGTGCTATGAATTATTGAAGTGGGAGTGCCAAAAGTAGCTTTAATTTCCAACAACTACAACCCAATAGCACCATATTTTAATATTAACTCTCTTAATCTTCTGGCCTGGATCATATTCATAGCTTTCTTGATGCATAGTTAAAAAAAAAAGTTATTTGTAAGTTAGGTCAAAACTCTCGTGTTAAATATTATACAGCCAAAAATTAAGAAGGTGTAATAACTCACTCAATAAATTAATTAATTGATAAGCACTATATAGTTTTACTTCTTACAACCTTTTCTTATTCATATATTCAGTAATAGATGTGTTAATTCATCTTAATTTGATTCTGCTGCTTTAAATACTTAAAGTGAACCTAATGTATGCAAACTATATAATAGGTCTGTAAAGAATGCATTCGATGAAAAAAAAAGGAATAAAATAAATTTTAAAAAGTAATTTTGCATTGATTAACGATTTTTTTTTAAAAAAATTATTAAAGACATTAGAAAATAAGATAAGGTATTCTCAGGTGGCGAGTACCCGCAAGTTATGGCCATGATGAAGGTGATGGCTGGAGAAAGGTTGAGCATGGCCAACATAAACGTTGCTGGCATCAAAGCCAGTCCAGCAAAGTAAAGGTTGAGAAATAAACTTCCCCTGGAACATTACATTATAACCATTTCAGTATACATTGTTAATTAATTACCTTAATTATTATATATTATAGATTATGCCTGAAGAGTGTATGCTGGATATATACCCAAACAATCCACAAAGAAATTCCATAAAAAGCACCCTCCTTGTGATCTTCGGCCTCTTCTTCCTGTATACCAGGGGAAAAAAGAAGGAAAAGTAAAAGCCATATATATATATTGGCCTAGTTAAGCTATATATTGCACAAGTCTTGTATATGTTCAAGGAAGCTACAATATTTTCTGATCTCCACTTACGCATTTGGTATATTCCTCGAGAGAATGTTATTTAAAGAAACAAAAAACTATTTCCAAAAATGACATTTATGGAGTTAATTTGCATACTTAATTATTTTTCAAGTGTAGAAACAAATTAAAAGAGAGTTCATTATAAAAAAAAATCTTTACACAGGTTGTGGAAACAATTTTTGTTCCATTTGCATGACGAGTTAATTAATCATATATGATTGGATGACTCCATTAAAAAAATGGTGCAAAGCTAGCTATCATGGAATGATGGAATACAGACTGACCTATCAAAGATGAGAGCAAGAGGGATAGTGAAGGCGGATGCAAAGATGAGGCGGTAAGCGGAAGCAACCCTCATGCTCATCCCATCATTTATGGCCAATTTGTATAACACATTCACTGCTGCATATGCACCCTGCACAAGCACCATTAGCATCGCTGGTTTCAACCCTTCCAATACATCACATAACCCTTTCGTATTCATGTTCATGATTGATTGATTGATTGATTGATTGATTGATGAGATCGATCGATGTGTTACCTCTAGAGGTAACACGATGCAAGTGGAATTAGTGTGGTGGGGGTTATTTGTTTGATACCGAAAGGAAAAAAATTAGCTAAGCAATTTGGGGGGGGGGGGGGTTTAGTATATGAATAAATTGCATACTTAAAAGAGGCACACTTCTATTTAAATAAACCGTCTTCATACTTGTACTCCTTAAAAATAATCTCCTAATCACTTAGACAAATAAAAATATTACAAAATATTATGCAACAAAAAAAATAAATATTGTTATTGAACATTTTTGTATGTTTGTTTTCGCGTTTATTTAATATTATTTGTTTTATGTGTTTGATAATATTTTTTCTCTATTTTATAATATTTATTTTTTTATTTTATAATGTCTATTTTTTGTGGTTGTCAAGTGACTATTTTTTAAATGTACAACTAATATTTTTTTATTCAAATTGAAAATATGATAAGTACAAGAACATTTTGGCCATAGAAAGACATAATAGAGGGGGGCACGCTCATATCGTGGGGCCGAACTTTTTCATATATAATGCAAAAGGAAGTGACTAAAATTTCACATCCACCCACGTTTTAAACATTTATGTAATTTTTTTAATGATACTTGAACAATAAATTTTAACAATATATATAAATAACGTACATAAATATAATAAGATGTGAATACATATATGTCTCACATAATTATTATACTTTACAATAATATTTATATCTTATTATATTTGTATACATTATCAAAATTTATTGTCCAAATAGCATTACTTTTTTATGCCTCACAAATTAAGTTAGGTCAATTAGGCATAATAAAAAAATGTTTACAAATTTGTGTTTAAACATTTTTGCGGCTGAAAATTTTCATATATAATGCAAAAGGAAGTGACTAAAATTTCACATCCACCCACATTTTAAATAATTATGTAATTTTTTTATGCCTTACAAATTAAGTTAGATTTGCGGCTCAACATTTTTTAATCTTAAAATTGTCGAGTCGCAACTCTGATAAGAACCCCTCTTGAGCAAGGGAATTAATGTATCCATGTCTTGACACTCATTAATCTTAATCTTTTATTCAATTGTACTTTATTATCAAAAAAATGTAAAATGTAGATGGATTTTATAGATGGATTATTTTTATCTATAATATAGACCGATATTATTTAGTTATATAGACAGAAAAATCTATCTGTAAGTAAAAATTATGATTTTTGCATCGGTTATAGGTAGATGAAAAAGCCATCTCAAAATTTGTCTATAAATAAATTTACAAACAAATTTAGAGACATAATATTTGCCTATATTTTTAATATGTAAATATAAAAATATAATTTATACTTACACACGCCTATAACCATTTATTTTTTTTAAATTTTATTTGTTATTAATTACAAAGAGAAATATCCATCTATAAATATTTAATTTTTTAATCAGTTCCGCCTCCGCCCTCCGCTATCCCAAGACATACTCTCATCGATCTAACTCTCACTCTCACCGCCGACGTGCATCCTGTTAGATATGACAAACAAAATGTAATTTTGTGCTGTAATTATTTGTAACTAATAATAGTTAGTTAGTTAGCATTATGAGAGCCCTTACCTTGAGCAGCAAGTTAACATGTCTGTTAGAGAAAGTTGGTTATATTCAGTTAGCATTAGCTATCAGATAGTTAGTTAGATAGCTTGCAGTTCAAGCTTGTAATCAATTTGTATATATTCTCTATTCAAGAGCAATGAGAAATCATCAAGTATTACTCATCATTCCAAACCGCAGCGGCAGCAGCGACGCATCCCTCACAGCACTCTCCCCGACGCCGCACACCCAAGGTAATTTGCGTTATTCTCTCTTTGCTCCGTTGGACCCCTTTTCTTCTTTCGATTCTTTTTAAATAATTATTTTCAGCTATCATTGGGTCCATCAGTGTCTCACTCTGATTGTATCTGGGGATCCAATTAATAACTTGCTTCATTATTATTATGACAAAAATGCTACATGTACACCTAATTTTATACACCCATATATAATGACACAAATTTTATTCTCATGAGTGCTACATTACAAACTTATAGATGATATTCTCAATTATACTTAATTAAGTGCACAAACATTACATGCATTAAAACACAAACTTTATGTATATAAGTATAGAATGTATGTATAGTGTATATTTTTTTGTGTGCGTACTCTTATTACGAAGGAATCCAATTCTGAAGGCAAAAAGCAACAACAAAGGGTTTCGTTCTGCTACTCGTTTTCGTTTTGATAGCCTTGTGATATTCTGAGTTTGTTCTTCAACTTTGCTGCTTTAAGACTATGCCCCTTGTCTTCCCATCAAATAATTTAGTAATATGAACTCATTATTTTTTGGGATAAAATAGAAAAAGGATCTCAACCGTAGAAAAAAGAAAGAGAGAATGCAGGACAATATTTTAATTTAAAGTTATTCCATTGTTTTTCTAAATCAGTCACTTCTAAACTTTTTGTTAACTACTGAGTTATGTACTAAAATCACCATCCATCCAGCTAGCAAAGATGTCTCTTGCCTCTGAATACTATGATTATGATTTAATAGGCATGAACATGATAAGATTTCTTGGTTTATAGAATAGCATGGAAAAATCTTAAGCGTATTGCTTAAACGTTAGTTATTAAGATGGGATTTTAGATATGTTTATAGAATATATATATATATAGTGTATATCAAGCATTGCCCCTTTTTTCCCTCCGTGTTTGTTGCAATGTTGGATGCCCTTGATTTCAATCAGATTATAGAAATTAGTGGAATTTATGAGCCCGTGTTGATGGGGTTTTCTGACAATTGTTGTGATTCTGCTGTGTAGTTGGCAACATACCATATGATGCCACAGAGGAACAGCTTATTGAAATCTGCCAGGAGGTTGGCCCTGTAGTGTCATTCAGGTACCCCCTTGAGCTGAACCTCTTGTTATCATATAAAGATTCTTGTTAGGTTTTCTCTATTTCTACAATTCCAAGTTTTCTTTCCATTCTGCAATTAGAGGGAATTGGTTTGGTACAATATCTAGTTTGGCTCTTTTTTTACTTAGGAACTCACATGGATTTGATTTATTCTTTTCAAAATTGCCCAATAGTTTCATGTGTCTGTACTAGGGGATGAGTTTCATTTTGGGATTTCTTTTAGTCAGATTTCTCGGCACTCTTTTATAATTCCTTTTTCGGTAGTGGTTTACTTGTTTGAAGTATTTTCATCTTCTGCTATCCACAGGTTAGTTATCGACAGAGAAACCGGGAAACCAAAAGGTTATGGGTTCTGTGAGCACAAGGATAAAGAGACAACTTTAAGTGCTCTTCGAAATCTTCAGGGTTATGACATTAATGGGCGACAATTCCGCGTTAATTTTGCTGAAAATGATAAAGGGCATGGCAGAAATAGAGAACAGGTATGATAAATAACAGCCTATTTTGCCTAAATCTTTGCTATGGACACTTTAAAGCAAGTGCAGTGGATAACATAACATGAAAAGAGGCTTAACTCCGAATTCTTCTTACATTCTATTAATTTCGTTCGCCTAGTAAGTTAAAGGGATTCAATAATTTTGGTTTTCTTGTGAGGTTCATTAATTTGAAATGCAGACAAAAGAGTTTGAAGAGTTTGGCAAGCTTACGTTACACAATTCCTAAGTCAGTAGTTCCGGTGTTCAGCAGCAGCCAAGTGGCACCGATGGATGATCAACTAGGGAATGATAATGCCGACATCTCTGGCAATGATTATGATGATGATTTTTTAGATTGACGTTATATGTTTTTACCTGTTTGTTGTATGATGTTTTGTTTTGTGTTTAAACACTAATTTTAGTTTGTATTAAATTTATGTTATTTTAATATTAATTTGAATGTGCATAAACTCTAATTATTATTATTATTATTTTTTGCAAGTTTAACATTTTAAGTGTCTAAAAAATTTAGTACATAAATATTAATTATAGATGGTAAAAAAAATTAATTAAAATAAAAAAATACAAAATACTAATTAAAAATAATACATACTAATTTATTAATAAAATTCGTCTATAGATGCGTTTGTATTATGATGACTGATGATAAAATTTCATTAATAATATAGACATATTTAATTATTATTACAGGTAGATAATATTAATTAAATCCATCTAAAAGTACAGACGGATTATCTATCTGTAAGTATAGACGGATTTAATTAATATTATTTATCTATGATAATAATTAAATCCGTCTGTAATTCTTTCGATGCACCAATAATAGACGAAATTCATCCGTCTATAAATATAATGGATCTGTTTGTAAAATTCAAAATTCGATTGTAATAATCAAATATACATATGTAAATTCATCTGTATTTAACATTTCTTTTTTGTAGTGCTTTCTTGATTGATCAATCAATCTTGTTTAAGCTTGGCTAGAACAATATCTAAATTAAATATAAGGTGACAAGAACTAACGGAGGTTGGTCCAAGTGACAAGCGGCTTGGTATCGCTTAAGCAAGGTCTCGAGTTCGAGACCTTGTGTATAAAAATATAAGGTGACAAGTTGTTCTCTACGTGAGAATTTTCATTAAAAAAATAGTGAGTGAATTTTTTTTCTTTAGACAATTTTTTTTAATAAATGTCTACAATATTAATTAAACTCAAAATGAACTTTAATTTAATCTACTAGAACTTGTTTAGCAACAAGGAACTTGGATAATTTTCATGGAATTATAGGTTCAAATCTTAGGATTACTTGTATCAAACAAAATTAACTTGAATTCCTAAACGTGAAGATGTCCTCTACCTAGTGATTTTTTTTAATTTTTTTTTT